>JANHFT010001554.1:257839-276706 GCA_032467955.1 Pseudoxenodon macrops
ATGTACACTGAGAGCATATGCACCAAAGACAAATTCCTTGTGTGTCCAATCACACTTGGCCAATAAAGAATTCTACTACTTCTACTATGCTGACCCTATAAAAATCCTACTTAGGCAAATTGTTAAAAATATTTCTGGTCTATAAGTCGCAAATGTATCTTTAAAATATATTTATTTGTTTAATCAATTTACATACCATCATAATCACCTTGATTCGCAGCAGTTCATAGAAAATGTAAGTCAGTATTCATAAAAACATAAGAAAGCTCCATTATAATTAAACTCAAAACCTCAAGATATGTGAAACAAAGATAACCCCCCCAACCCATTCGAATATTCCCTTGAGCAACTGAGAAGCAGCACTTCCTGGCTACAACTCCCTTAGCTTCTCAAACATGGGGCATTAGGAGTTTTTCCATAGATGACCTGATAGGTCAAGCCAATTATATAAACAGTTGTGTAACTGTTCAGAAGTTGGCAAGGAAAGGTTATGTTTTTGATTTGGTTGAAGTTCTGAATATTGTCAGCTTCTCATTTTACATAGTTATAATTTTATTATAAAATAATGCCTATCACCAATTTGGGCCTAATTCCTTTGTAGAATAGTGATATATAAGTTTTAAAAACATATTAACAATGATATCTTTTGGAAAGCCTTAAATCTTGTTAAAATTATCGTAACGTATCTCAGCTATAGTATAGGACTCTTCTGCACTGCATGTAGCACATATTTATTCATATCAACTTGAATATTTATAATTAAAACCAAGTGTAGGAGCTGTTACTTTGAAGTGTTTTTTTTATAAAAGGTCAACCATTCTAGTTGTCTTGAAAAACATAAAGCCACCAAACTAAGTTTTCTATGCCAAGAAATTAAACATGAAATACAAGGAAAGTTAATCAACTGATTAGAATGAATTAGATGCCATAAAGATGTTTAAGAACTGCATACTTTATGTTATAACATTTTCAATATAGAATAAGTAACAATATTAATTATTCCCTGAAGAAATAAATACTTAGATAAAAAAAACCTGTTCCTCATTGTAACTTTAAAATATTTGCTGAACCAACACATGAAAACCAGGAGACTTGTTCATGATATCATATTTATCATTTAAGACATACTGAAATACCACGATCAGTAATTGTTCTTCTATTTGTTTAATTACTTTGAAGGCCAATTAATAGTTGAATGAATAGCAAACGCTACTTTAGTCATAAATTAAGCAACAAAGTGAAAGATTCGTGTGATTCTCTCATCCTAGAAAGTAAAGTGGTTCCAGAAGGATTTTGTGGAGGAAAACATTCCATGTGTGCGTTTCCCTCTTGAACCTTGAATATTTGAGAGGGAAAATGAGAATCTCTTATTTGAAGAAAGAAAAGTCACAGCATAGCTGACATTGGATTCGTTTTCTCTATTTTGTGGCTAAAATTAAATAATACAGGATTAGCAATTTCTAATAGGACGCCTAATATTTCCTTACCAATTTTTCATTACAGACACAATCCAATATTAGAATAATTCAACAGCATTAATATCAAATATATTCACAAATTGGACAATTTAAATAATCAAAACAGGCATGTACAAAAAGAACAATTATAAAAAGGTTCCCCCAAATGGTGACTTGCTATTTTTTTGCTGTTACATATACAGAATGCTTATTTTTCAATAATGTATTTAGTGCAATAAAAGGTCAAAATCGACAAAGTTAGGATTCTGTCTACACTTGGATAGGCAGGCCATAATAAAGGCCAATAGACGGAGTGAACCTTGACAAGACAGAGACTCTGTGAGAAAGACAGTTCAGATGTACAGGCACATACTTCAAGAGTACTCTAGAGTACAGCTGTTTGGGGGCTTGTGGAGTGCCAGCAATGTTGAAGCTGATATCATTGTGAGGTCTGGAGGTATTAGAAGTGCTCAGCAGCATGCATTCAGGGTAGTGGTGGCAACATATGTTGGCAGTGAATTTACGGGGTCACACAAGGTATTTGATGGAGCTGCATATGCCCTGAGGCTTGCACATTGTACAAGCTTGCCCACGTGTGACATGGGGTGTTTATTATTTACTTCAATAGGTACATGTCAAGCATCAGCGAAATCAGAAGATCCAGGCAGTTCAAATGGGTATAAAGATTTATTGCAAGCTTAAGCTCTCTACAAGAATCTGAATTACTAACAGTCAAAACAATTTGGCAGTAGACAAGAGTCAAAGGAATTCAAGGTGAGCTGGACTTAGATCTCTTGTGGGCGTGAAGGGATTTATGACGTGTTGGACCGCTTCGTCAGGCTCAGCCTGCTCATCTCCTATAGTCCTGAAATCCAGCTATTTCACTTCTCACAGTGTTAACTTTATCTTTTGATTATTGTAATGTATCTATGTGGCTGCTTCTATGCTTGGTGTGGAACCTGAAAGTGATGAGAAGTGACAGCCCGTTTTCTCAATGAAATCCTTTACCATATAGGTATGGGAACTCTTTTGAAACCATATTTCCCTTACACCATGTGTAAGGACTGAAGAGACTGCCCTCCCATGCCATTCCAAAATGCCCAGTTTGCAGGAAAACTGCAGTTCCTTTTCCATGTTGCAGACATTAAGTTTAATAATTGATCTACCTTAGTAGCAAGGAAATATATATTGAGGACCAGTCTAACTTTTCTGTATTTAGCACAGGATAAACTCAAATTTTAAATAATTATTAGTAAATAAATATAGGAATATATAAATGGGAAGAGTGGTACGTGAACTGTGAACTAAAGAAAAATTATTTAACCCATTTAATCATTATTATTTGCAATGCTTTTGAATGAGAAAAACACATTATAATTTAAAAAGGACTTTATGCTTGAACTTAACATGCATAAAGGGTCACCAACCTATAATATCTAATTTTCATTAGTAAACAGAGCTCTTTCCTCATCTGTTTGACCTTTTAACAAGTGGTTTAGTGATTATTGGATTATGATAGCTAAAAAAAAAATTACAGGTGCAACCAATTAACCAAGCAGTGACATAATTGTGACTTCCAATCTTCTAAAGATTGGAATACATTTTTTCCCCTAAAGGAAATGGTGCTTTCACATCAATGAGTTCAATATGGCTGCTTATCAGTCAATCCTAACAATTTCAAAAGCTCTATACTGATGCATTTCTCATACAAGCATAATTTCTCTATGTAATTATCCAATTGTAATGGTAGAATCCTATGCTATCCTTTCACCTGGAAACATTAGCTTAAACTATGGTTTAAATAATTTGGTTATGGCTGTCATATCTGGGTTGCAAAAAATCCAGACAATCACTAGATGGCACCAAATAAACAATTTTTTGCTATTATACAAGAACTCATCTAAATTCTTCAACCCAGGTTTGATATGTCCACAGGTTTGATACCAGTTCAGTGAAACCACCATTTTTAGACTTCAATGCAGCAAGACAAATTTCTTTGCAATTCAAGTAATTTGTGTAATATTGCCTTTATATAAATTATATCATTTGCATTGATTTAGATTTACTATTACTACTACTACTACTACTACTACTAATAATAATAATAATAATAATAATTTGTAAATTGAATTTGAGCAATTGTGGAGAAAGAAATCAATTATTGTATCTATATAATAGGCACCCTTGCAACAATACCAAAAGGGCTGCATAGATACATGGAAATTTTGAACTTATTTGACCTGAATATTCTGACTGTGCAAAAAAATCATCTTATTCAGAACTGCCTATATACTCAGACGTTCCCTTAATAGCTCTTAGGTCCTTGGTTAGGACTTGAACTGCTTAGTTTTTATCCGTCTCAGACTGTGAATCGAATTGAAGATTCAATAACTGCAAGTTATAGGGATTATTATCCCTCCAAGATCTTGAAGCTTACTTCAAGTCAAAGAATAATGGTCTGATTTACTACTGTAAGATTGTTCCTTATTTCCTTTTTTTTTAATTTCTTTTTTCACTCATTTACCTGAAAGCTAGTTTAGTCAGGAATTGTCTTCGGACAAAGTTTTGGCTACAGTGAGTTTTCAAGTGCCAAGTTTAGCTTGAACTCTTTGGAGTTCTTCCACTTAATGGTTATTACTTTGTATCCAAAATAATAATTGAAGCAAAGTTTCCTGCTTAAATGTCTTTTCTTCAGGCTATTTGGCTGTCCTGTGCCCATTTAAAGTAGTATTTAGCTGCCAGCAAATCAGTGGTCCAGCTAGCACTGATTTGCTAGCAACAAATAGTCACTTTCCGACTTCCCAGTTATACAATAAGGAATAATTACATTTATAATTATACAATTATAATTAATACAAGCAAGCATTAAAAAGATAGAAAAAGCATAAGGTTTCAAGTCTTGTTTACTTGCAAATCTGCTCAAAAAATGAATAGCTCCTCTCCTTGAGTTGCATTGGGGAGAAGAAAACAAAACCAGTGCTCATAACTGCATGATTAAAGCTCTACTTTTAACGCATATTGAATATAAAAAGAGGTGGGACTTCAATCATGTGATTTTGGCTGCCGTTTTTACTTTACTGACAACAAAGTTTTCCTTTGTTGTAATTAAGTAACAACAATGAAATAGATAAAATTAGGAGCAAGTATGAAAGTGGCATCAAGAGAGCTTCATGAAGGACTGGAGAAAGCACAAACCCTTGGTTGTATCCTGTTCTTTTCAAATGTAGGAAAGAGTCTAACTATGCACATACAGTTTGTTTCCTGAACATTACCGAAGTTTTACAAGCAGCATGTGTTGCTTGTGTGTAATTTCACACATGCTTCAGTAGAGTTTACAAGAACTTGCCTATGAAAAGTTCAAGTCAGCAAAAAGTAAGGTAGTCAGGTCACAGTTTAAGATTCTAGATCAGGGCAGTCAAACTCCCAATCCACAGGCCAGATGCACCCCCGCCCGGTTTAGCGAAGGCCACGCCCCTGCCCGGTTTAGCGAAGAGGGGAAAAGTCCCGATACATCATGTGATGCTGCTGTGACACAGTGAGTTTGACGCCCCTGTTCTAGGTGGTCATAGATAGGTCATCAGCCAGTTTGAAGATGCATTGGTTTCAAGCTTCCGATGCAGAGTCTAGGTAGGATCGATGGTTTCCAATAGAAAGTTGCTGGTTGTCAGTATCATCCTTATGTAGAGTCATTGCTACGTGGAAACCAATTAAGGCAGTAGTACTCTTGCTTGCTAAGGAGGCACATTAAGCACTTTTTTTCTGCTGCCTAAAGTGAACAGTGCGTCTAGGGACTGGAAAGCTGGCTAAGATTGGGATTTTCATCATCTGACCATGGGCACGATGTTATGGGTAGCTTCAATGTCCATCTCAATTGTATGTTTGCTTACCAGTTCCTGAGGCTGACGTTTGTCTGGCGCATCTGAAACAATTTCCCCTGAGTCATATTCCTCAGAGTTGGGCATGACATAGACTTTGTTAGTATACCTTAACAGGTTTTTCAGTGCTGGTCTCTTAGAGGTTGTCATATACAAGTAGCCCTCAACTTAAAGACCACAACTGAGCCCAAAATTTCTGTTGCTAAGTGAGACATTTTACGACCTTTCTTGTCACAATTGTTAAGTGGATCACTGCAGTTGTTAAATTCCGTGACATGGTTGTCAAGTGAATCTGGCTTCCCCATTGACTTTGCTAGTCAGAAGGCTGCAAAAGGGGATCACACAACCCCAGAACACTGCAACTGTCATAAATATGAATCAGTTGCCAAGCAACAGTCGTTAGTGTGAAAAATGGTAATAAGTTACTTTTTTAAGTTCCATTGTAACTTTGAATGGTCACTAAATGAACTCTTGTTAAGTCAAGGATTGCCTATATAGATATCCTGTCTAATGAATGATGCATTTATAAATCTTTGGAGACCAGCTAACCTATTCTTTTTTAAAGCACGTATTATCTAACTAGATTCCAAATAAACAATGAGAAAAACTATTGTGTTTACTTTTTGTTAAAACACCTGTGGTTACTGCTTAATTATCTTGGTATATACTGGATAGCAATACAAAGCTGGTAATCTTGCTTTGACCATCAGTGTTAGTTGGCAGTGTAGGTCCTATGCCTACCTAACAAACCTTCAGAATAAGAATAGAGCTGGAAAGGACCTTGGAGGTCTTCTAGTCCAGCCCCCTGGCTCAAGCAGGGGAACTTATATCATTTCAGAAAACCTCATATCATACACAAAACCACTCTCTGCCCACTGTAGTCTACACATTCTCATTAGCTTCTCGTTTGTATTTTCAAAGTTAGAGCTAACTATAATCTTTGCTTCATCCTATTGAAATATTTGCAGGCTCAGTTTAAGGTTGTGACCTTCTGCATTAACTGACAGCAACCTAAACCTTCCACTTATGCCTTAGATACCTATAGTGTCTAAAACTGAGTAAAATATATTTAGGTAACTTCTTAAAATCATTATTAAATCTCCTACAACAAAAAAGCCAACAATAAAACTAATGGATGAGGTAAGTAAGGAAAAGGTTGGAATGAGCATGAAATGCTTTGCTTTGTAGTTAAATTAAACAAAAATCAAGAAGCTCAGTCCAGATAAACTAAACTGCATCCTTACAAGCTGTACGTACATCCAATAGTACAAACTTTCTCTACTATTCTACTGGAAGAGTAATTAAATAACACATTACAGTACCTTTCTTGAATCTTTCCAGCTATAGTATAAAATGAATGTATAACTAAACATTCAAGAGTACTGTAGTGATTTCCCATATGGTACTGAATTAAAAATGGAATATATAATAAGGATTATATATTTACAAGCACTCTAACTACATTTTTACAGGTCAACTAAATATTCTTTTTTCCAGGTGACTAGACAAGTGCACATACAAATTTCACTTGAAAGTACACCAGCTTTGCCAAGTAGCAGCAGGATGAAATATACTACTGTAACAATTGAATCTTTGTCTGAGACCAAGACTATACCTATTAACAGGCTTTGAAGCCAAGCCAATAAAAATCTCAGTGCGGGGATAGAGTTTTTACGCCTAAACAATCTGTGCTTGTGTTTAATATACTATAGTCTATTTTCAAGGCTATGTCAATCATGCATTCTACATGAAGAACTTGGCTGACTTTTTTTTTCTTCTCAAGAATTTTAGCAAATCCAGATATTTTAAAAAAAATGTATAGTACTATGAAAGGAGGAATCGTGCCATTACAGTTATATTCATATACATATATTCAGGTTTAGCTGAACTGGGGGAAAAAATCTTCCAAACATATTGACAATATTTTGAAAAAAGGAATTGCTGAAACGACATGCTTTTTTTTCCAGGGGAACTGACTCAACAATGTAACATGCCTTAAAGAAGCAACTTTACTGCCCCGCTGGAAATCAATGTCTCTCCCCACCACTACACCACCACTTTCAGGCCACTCCTACACTGCCAGATGTTCAGGAACAAAGACCATTCAAGTTAATGTGTACCAGACGCTACAGGGGAAGTGGATGGATTTTGGAGGGTCAAGCAAACATTGCAAGTACTTCATTTTCATAATGAAGCATGCTTCACTGAACAGTAAAACGCAGGTGTTCTTTCCGTATGCCTTCATAAAATCAAAATCACCAACAAAATCTGTGCTTAATTGTAATATCATTAGGACCCATAAGAAAGATCTTGGAAGGGAAAAAAAGGACAAAAGCAAGCTTTCGGGATATATATGAAGTACTTTAATTTTATTGGTTAATTGTACTTGCTCTCCCACTCTTCTTCCAAAAAGCTCAGAGTTGTTTGTATACAATTCCCTAGTCGCCTCTCATCTAAGCAAATTTGGCACCCACATCAACTTAAACTCATATTTTGACAAGTTACTCCGATTTCATACAACATCAACCTTCATTTCTCCAATGAATTGATAGTAAACTTTACAATCAAATAAAGTTTTTTCACTACAAAAATTTGGGCATACATTAAACATATTATACCGTTACAAAGATAAAAAGAATAGGTTGGATCTAAATTTAGATACATTAATGGACTGGCAGAAGCAGAAACTTATCTTTTTGTGTCACATTAGCCTGTCCAGCCTAATGAAAATGTTGCACAGCATGGGATCTACTGAATGTGCCCAGAACAGGTCAACTTATGCTAGAAATGGGACTTACCAGGTATCAGAATCTAGAGACATAAACCCTAGAAAAGGCAGGGCAGAACAAAAGGATTAATTCCATAACTTTCTGTGAGTTTAGTTCTGTTAAAAGAAATTGCTTCCTTTCTGATTTAAGAAATCTTTTTCCTCATATAACAATCTATTCCACTGCACTGTTTGACACAGTGTATAGTATTTCAAATAAGTGCTACACTGTTAGAAGAAATGGACAGCAAGTTTACTGGTATAAGTCTGGATCTAATCATATTTATCCCTCAAATCATTCTACAATTTCAAGGTAACAATCACAACAATCACTAGACAGGGATTTACTCCTCTTTTCTATAGAATTATTTTAAAACAAAGTTATAAACAAGGCTGATATATTGCCCTGCCCATACACAAACCCATACGGGAATCCCATTTGGAATGCATACAGTTCTGGATACTCAATTCAAAACAGTAATCATTGTGGTGCTTTTTGAAAAGGTAAAAAGTCAGTTTATTCGGAGAATATATAAGAGATTTATAAAAAATATACATGGGAGGGAAATAGGTTTTTCTCCATTTCTCAGAACACTACATCTTTGAGTCAGCAAACAAAATTGGTTGGGTAAAAAACACATCTTTACAGAATGTATTAATTAGATGTAGTGATAGTCAGTATTTAACTATCTAACTTTAAAATTCGATTTAACAATCTCCTACGGTTAGATTTATCACTGGCTACTAGTCATGAAATCTGTGTTTGCTGGAAAATACTACTGCCTTACACCTCCAGGAAATCCTCGTAGTTACTAGCAAAATATTGGTCTTGATTTAGTAGAGCTCATCCATATGTTGTTATTCTACAAACAGAAGGGCTCCTCATTAAATCAGTTGAGAAAACTTCCTTTTTTTAAAAAGACGCTTTATACAACATAATAAAGTGTCTTTTGAGTCTAATAGTAGTCCTGGAGACTTCATGGACATGTCTACATAGTGTTTTTTCTTCTTCTCAACAATGTGGAAAACATTTGCCACTGCCTCCTCCTGAAACTATTTTTTTTTAAACTTCCCACAGCATACAGAATTGCTTATTCAAGAAAAGCTCTATTCCTGGCCCTGGATCCAGTGATGGGCCCTTTGTGTGATGTTGGGTTTTTGAATGGTTGGTTTCCCTCCTCCCCCAGGTTTTTCCACAAATTATTTGCATTTAATCTTTTATTATTGTATTCTGTAAGCTGATCACAGACTGGGTCAGCCTACAAATCCGATGAATGAATAAATGCATGTCCTAAACACTATTAGATACACAGAACTATTTGCACACTTTAAACCCAGCTATAAAAGATCAATAGCTATCCTTTGTTAGTTAATAGAATTGGTGAAGTAAATGGTGACCAAAACATAGACTGTTCAGTTATAGTGCCCTGCATTTGAGTGTTCTCTTTGTGCAGAATATATATAGAGCTTTTCAGCACTACTTTTTAATCTCCCAAGGATATTTAGAAGTTGCATTGTTGGACTGTTGTTCAATTGACCTTTACTGAAAATAAAATACAGAAAGACAATTTTGAAACACTGAGAAAAATGTAAAAAGAAAAAGAGGGATAGAATGTGTTTCAGGGAACCTGGAACTTAACCACTTAACCATCCTTTCTTTTTATTTACTTTGGTTGTATGCTAATCTTTCCTCCCTTTTCTTTTGTCCATTTTATTTGTTAGTGCTTAACTGGGATTATCCCACAGGCCTGTATTTGTACAGTGACTACAAAACAATATGGCCTTTAGCCCCTGGCTGCAGCTAATTGATTCTGAAGGATGCAGAGGAAACATGTCCCAGAACAGAGCCACTTCCAATAACAAAAGGAAAAAACAACAACAGTTTAGTTCAGAGTAAGTCTTAGTCTTCGCAATGGCTTAGGTTCCACACAATGTAAAGATGATTAAATCAGGGGTCCTCAAATGTTTTAAACCGGGGCCCAATTCACGATCCCTCAGACTGTTGGGGGGGCAGGACCGGTTGGGTGGGTGTGGTTAGGTGGTCATGTGACTGGGTGGATGTGGCTAGGGGGTCATGTGACTAGGTGGTCATGGCCAATTTAACAGTCCAACAATGCATGTAAACTTTAATTTGTTTTGCTCCTGGGGGTGTTTTATTTGCTTCTGTTTGCAAGCTGTTCTTTTGGTTGACTTTTCTTTTTACTAGATCATTTTTTCAGTTGTTTAGGAGTCTATGGTCCACTTCAGAAAACTCAGTTTTGCCGCAATTCTTCTCAGCCCCAAGGAGCTTGAGAAATCTCTGTGACTCTCTTCTCTCTCTTTCTCTTTCTGTCTCCCTCGCTATCCCTCTGTCTGTCTCTCTCTCTCTCTGTGTCTGTCTATCTTTCTTTCTCTAGCTATCTTCTGGAGGTGGGAGAAAATGAAAAACAGGCAGTTTTCATCCATTTTTTTGTCCTCTTGGGGCATCTGTGCGCCCCATTTTTCACCTCCTCTGCCTCCAGAACGTCTCCTGCGGGCTCATGAAGGATGGGCGCGGTGATGTGGGCGGGGCAACCTAATGGTCCTGTGAGGACCGGATTAATGGTTTTGGCGGGCCACATGTGGCCTGCAGGCCATAGTTTGAGGATCCATGGATTACCTGTTAACATGAATTGGTAACAAGTAGCTTCCAGATTATCCTGCAGCTAAAGCATATACAATGTAACAAGAACTTTTAAGTCAAAATATATGCTTCTCTGAGGAATGACATATACAGTATTCTAAATGATCAAGAAACACCTCAGAGAAAATTATTTAAAGATGCAAAATAGCAAAACATTCTTCAAATATTCATAATCTAAGGAAGGTTCTTTTTTCTCAGAAAAATATTAGTCAATGTCACATTTTGAAATTAAATATGAAATAATAGAATATAAAATATTAATATTAATTTGATATGTAAAATATAAAAAGCTTTTACGGTTATTGCTTTTCGATGTTCAGTTTGTTTCAGTTTTTCGCATCTTGAATTACTGAGTTGTTTCTTTATAACAAATTCCATAGAGCCTGGGTTGATTAAATAAGCAATGAGCGATAACAATAGCTTTACATAATAATATTATCATTGTGTTTTGCACTGTAACAGAATATGAATTTATAAAAAATCTTTTTAATTCTATTTGAAGCTACCTTGCCCATTTGCTAAGAAAAAATAGCACCACAAAGAAGTATACTGTACAAGTAATTATATAGGCTGACCAAGATTTCTGGGTTTTAAGAAGCATAGAAATAGCATCATTATTATAATAATGACTATGAATACAGTTGATGCTAAATACTTTGTTTTCAGAAGGAGACACATGCTTCAGCAAAACTGTCATTACGTATGATTCCATTATATACAAAATTTAGAAGTGGTTTGTTCTTGCTCAACTGAGCATAGCAGTCCTCTTATTTCTAGTAAACATGCGTAAAATCGTATTTGACAATGCTTTTCAGATGTTTGTTACTTTTCAGAAAGTTTGTTACTTTTCAGTGTTCCCACACAGATACCTAAAGACAAGTGTCTACATGCAAACAAAATTAGTCACAACGGCAAGCAACAATTGACGGCTAAGAACTCCTGTAATAGAATAAATAGGTTTTCCATTATGATATTTTGAATAAAGTTAGAAACATTGAAATTAAATATATTATGCAGTAGTGACTGGTGCATCTAGGGGAAAAATGACATTATTGTCGCACAAATTGTGTGCCTGTATAAGTTATGCATATTTAAGAAACATTTCTATATGCAGTAACTTGCAACTAACTGATATTTCACAGTGTTCCAGACAGAGAACTCATAGCTAGCCATACATTTCTTGAACAACTAAGTGACATATGTTTGTATATATTTATTTTGTGATTTACTTCAGGGATTTCTAAACAGCTATATTAGAAATTGTCTTGTATGAAGCACCTTACTCAAGGGATAAGACTCAGGTCACATGTTATACTGAGCCCTATGGTGGCTTGTTTCACTTTGGCTTAGTATGCTGAATGAGCCAACCAGCTTGTCTATTCAATAAATCATGCTTAAGCAAACAATGGCTTAAAACAATACTTAAATCCGGTTTTAATTTTAATCTCTAAAAATCTGCAGCGTACTTACAAAACAGGATAGTATAAACATTTTATGACATTTAATTGAGGCAGCTATTGGCCTGAGATGTTTTCCTGAGAACTTTTGTGTCCATTCAATAGAGTATCAGCCCTTGGCACTGTGTCAACACTGCTTCTCTCACCACCTACTGGATACTGGACAAGCAAATGAATAGCCAAATACTTAAAACAATATCCCAGGAGATAACTGGAAAAGCCTCAAGACTAACCCTTTACAGCAGTAAGCCGACCTGTAAAGGCTATCAGGGAATCCACTATTTGACATAGTTAAAACTACTATACCAGATTTAAAAATATGACTGTTATAGTAATTAAACCACCAAACTAGAAAACGGGAGACCTTGAGTTCAAGTCCCGTCTCAGCCATGAAAGTCAGCTGGGTGAGGAAAATAGGAAAAGGGTGTGTGGGGAATATATTCATTGTCTTGAATTATTTGTAAAAACAATAAAAAAGGAATACAAATTAAATAAATAAATCAAGTGTAAACCATAGACCCAATATTTATGTTATTTGAATTAAAGTTGGAAAGAACCTCCTTGATCTTCTCAATAATGGACATCTTCTAACTAAAGTATTTCTAACAGATATCTAAGCATCTCTTTCAAAGTCTCAAAAGAAAAGAGATTCTAGCCGTTTATTCCTCTGTTGAAGAGTGTCTACTGTGGGAGATTATATCTTAAAATCTAGTCTCAGTTTGTACAAAGAGGGACAAGCATCAACCTAGGATTATATTTGATTGAGCCAAGCACTCATCACAAACAATTAATTTAATTTGTTGCTTTACAGTCCAAACCAACATCCATTAAAGCATATGCAATTAAATGCATGCATAAAAATAACCTAAAACCAAGTCAGTAATACCAGTGAGAGAGACACCAGTCGATTTCTATAGCCTAATGCTATAGAAATAGCCTAATGCTATAGAATTTTTTCCATTGCCCTTCACATATCTAAACACTAGTAATTTAAAAGAAAAACAATGATTTCATCATCATGAGGGAAATTAAAATTTCCTAATAATTTGGGTTATGAATTCTGATTGCCAATATAAACATAGCGGGCATTTTAATAAGACAATATGAGATACAACCTCTATGCATGAACATATACAAGTATGATTTTCATATGGAAGATTATAAAATCTTCCAGGTGTCACACTGGTGGATAAGGTGTCGACTTGAGTCATACAAAAAGTCTCTTAGGGGCAGAGCATGCATGATCTTGAAAAAAATAATTAGGGAGAATCCGCCGAAAAGGGGGGGTTATTTAATTCTATATTCTATAACAACAATAGAAAATGTTACCAATATCCATCTGAATGTCTAAGTCTGAGACTTAGTCTGCTTAAATTTTGCTAAAATATTCTTGAGGCTTCGGATAAGTTAGGCTGATTTTGACAAAGTACAATAGACCTTGGTCAATTTGTCTTCACTGAGTGGATTCAAATCTTTTGTTCAGGATAAGATGAACCAAAGAGCTCCCTCCCAAAGCGCTTGCCCTGCCCAAGACCTTAAGCAGCATAATTTTGTGTGATCTTCAAAAAATTCAGCCCAATTCTGTTAGAACACTAGACCCTGAATGCAGGATGCATAATATTGTTATTAAAAATTTAGACTGCATGGAATTCAAGGTCGACTTGTTCTTAGAGATGTAAATTCAGTTCTATAATGTAACATAGCCAAAAACTTTGACCATAAATAATTTAATGGCAGCTGAGACAAAATAATTTCCTTGCCAAGTTGTAAATTTGGTAATAGCTGGAGATGCTTCTTGGGCCCTTATAGATAATTCCCTGACTAGATTTCTCCAGCAGGTAGAACTTGAAAATAAATGCTTAATTATTTGAAGGCTTTTATCTACTTGATCATTTTTCCATTAATCATCCCCTAGTTGAGGGATTGGGACGCTTTCCAGAAAATACCCAAATGTTTGTGTGTTTTTAATAATTTATTTCGAGGTTTTTTCTATTGCAACAGGATGATAGCTCACTAAGGAAACTACACAGTTCAGCATTAGAGGGTAATAGAGAATGGCTGCAGCTTTGCGTATAAAAGAAAAGATATGGGGCAATGAGCAAAAGATCATAGCTGAAAGTCTATGTAGCAAAATACTCAACAATATTGCTAATGTAATAGGGGGAACTACACACTGGAGCAACTATGCACCAGTTCTTCACTCATTTGCACATGGGGAAAAAAGGTCTGTCAAGCCCCCATTGCTATTTTCTTTGAACTATGCAATAGTGCTTTGAATTATATGATTAATTTGAGGAGATGATGATTAACTGATGAACCTGCTAATTTTCCCTAAGAGCGTATCTCAGGGTATGTAGTAAAAAGTCACAACTTACAGGGATCCATTTGGGAGAGTATATTTATCTGCTGCATAGTACAAAGTTATGCACTGATTCATCACACAGTATTCAGACCTGAAACTGGTCTGCTCAGACTCTGTGATATTCTCAGAGTACAACAATCTAGTATTTTATAATGTATGAATTTGACAAATAGTTTGCCAATTACTGAGGGAAGACTGGGCAATAATTAGTGAGGATGTGCCTATCTTCTCTTTTATATATTCAAAGGGTAATAGAAATAAGTCATTATTATGTGCATAGGATTATGATATATATGAATTTATGGCAGTGGATGTGAAAGCAATCTGCCGGAATCATCCATCACCCCATTGACCATCAGGGTTATTGGTTGGGTGTCCCCTTCCTCTCTCCTCTTCCCATGTATGTCCCTCCCAATGCTGTGTGTGCTTGAAAGGACAACTATTCCAAAATGAGTTTAGGATCAAATGTCAATCAATTTTTTTAAAATTACCAATCAGCCTACTATAGATCCAACAAAAGTATCTCATATTGCTGTAGCAATAAGTACCTAGCTCAGATTTTGAAATAAATTGAAATAATAAACTTCTCAAAAACAGTTAGTGATTTTATACAGAAAAATAAAAAAAAAACGCTGTCCTGTTTTGTAAATGTAATCAGCCCGCAAACGTGAATTTGATAAAATATTCCCAAACTTAAACCAAACAAAGTAGATTGATAATCCTATAAATTAAATATATAGGGCTGTCCTGTTTTTGTGTGTATTTATGCTTTATCAAATGTTTTGAAATGGAAATGACCACTGAAAATTAATAGTAGAATTGGCAATATGATAAAATCTTTTATCAAGGAGCCTAGTTTTTTTAAATAAAAAAACTTCTATTTTCCTTCCTTAAACTTCCTTCTATTTTCTCCACAACAAGTGGATGAGGTGGGTTCATCTGAGAAAGAGTAACTGGCCCAAAATCACTCAGCCAGCTTTCATATCTAAAGCAGAATTAGAATTCACACTCTCCTATGTTCTACCTTGGTGCCTTAACCACTAGACCAAACCTGCCAACATTTATGACTATTCAGGAAATAATTCTCGTCTTCCTACCACTCCTTCTATATATGGGGCACTCAGAATTTTCTGTGCATTTCTTTTCTAGATAGTATAGTACATTGGACCCTTAACTCCAGATACTTACAGTTCACTAGCCAATCTCTTAACACTTTCTAATCTTTGCAGTTTACAAAGGTTTGTTGTATTTCAATACGTCTCTATTTATTTTCCAAAAGTCCAACATATCTAAGTAATATTGAAGCACACAGTATAAAACTCAATAGTCCATTTCGTTCATCTGTGTGAATTGTTTCAACTCAATGGGCAAATTGCTCATACATTTGTTTATATCAATTACAGGCTGAGTGAGTTTAGCTATCAACAAGACATATCTGCAGAATATTTTCTCTCTGAAATTCCTGTACAGGGATTTCACTCCAAACAATATAGAACATTAAGTTAAAAAAATAGATTAATCATTAGAAGAAACAGCCATTTCATAACTATTATTTGAAACATGTTTCACAGCTTAGTAAAATGCATGAAAATGTATCAAAAGATTCCTTTTCATGAGTCAGCAATTATGGTGAATGATGATTTCTTCCCCTTAGAATGTTCTGCAATAGTATAGGTCAGTATAAATGGAACTTCTCTATTATGCTAGGATTTTGTTTGTTTTGCTTTATTTAAAGATCTAAAGACTGCAATAAGAGGCATAAAGTCTAGGCAAACAAACCAGGACAGGAAAACTGTAGGAGATAATAAAGCAGAAATTACTGAGGCTCTGTTATCAGTCACTAAAGAGTTGGAAATAAAAGGATAGTCCAGCCAAGAAATTGCCTAGGAATTAACTCACCTATAAATAACCAAGACCCAGGGGAAGAAGGGGCATCAAACAAATTAAGGCAAATATACATTTTGTAAAAGTACATCCATGTCTTGCTTCTACTGAACTCAAAGAAGCATATATAAAAAATATTAAGACATATGGCTGGAATTGAATTCATTTTATTGAATTTAAACCATATCCTGAAACACATATTAGGGATCTTTTGATTTTGGCAATAGCGTATCCTGGCAGACATATCCAGCAAATCAAGTACACAACAGCTGCTTTTGAAATTAATCAACTTATTCTTAACTCATCAACACATATGTCTAAATATATAAATCACTTAATTTGTTTAAGAAGTTTTCCACAACAAACTGTTCTGTAAAAACACAAGTACAACTGATATGGCTGTGCAAAACTTTCCAAAAAGGTGCTTTGAGTACATAAATAGGACTTCTTTCAAAACATTAAAGTAGTTGTGCTCTTTTACAGTTTTGTATTACTCCTTCAGAAACCATTCAATCTTGGAAAAAAGAAATGACTGTTTTAACAGTTCAAAAAAGAGATGTTTTATATATACTGATAACTTACTAAGCACCTCACTTGAAGGCTTATGGCATGTGTAAATCAAAACCTTGAAACAGATTACTGACTATGGTAGTAAATATAACTTTATTATGTGATGGAGAGCTCAGACCAAGGCTGTTCTGCTTGATGTGAATTAAAATGTTGACTGAAATCAAGGTCTGACAATTCATTGTAAAAAAGGGAGATGGGTAATGAAGTCAAGTAACTATACAGGTTTCATTTGCATACAAAACTAAGTAAAAGTTCTGCCCCAAGCACTTTCCCATTACACTTTGATAAAAAGTATACCATTTTCAGATGACAAGCAAATAAAGATACTGAGATGAAGAAGACAAAGAGTGTTTTAAACTGGAAACCCTAATAAGGGACATTTTCAATGTGTGTGTGTGCGTGTGTGCGCGTGTGTGTGTACCGTGTTTTGACTCCCAAAATAAGCGCTTGGCCTTATTTTCGGGGAGGTCTTATTATTTTTGAGGTGCAGGAGGTGGCGAACGTAGTCACCTCATGGCTGCTGCTGTATTTTTGAGAGGGCTTATTTTAGCACATGCGCTCAAAAGCCTGATTGGGCTTATTATCCAGGGAAGTCTTATTTTCAGGGAAACAGGATGTGTGTGTATGTGTGTGCAACACAGCCAACACCTAACACCTCTCCAGTATTTATAGAGAGACGGCAGCTCAGATCACGCTTTGCTCGCAGCACACACACATGAGATTTCGTCGAAACGTCGTCGCCATGACACCTCTAATTCTACACGGGAGAGAACCCGAACAACAAAAGACCTACATATATATAGGCACCCGTGAAAACCTCAAAAAACAAATATATATATATATATATATGCAAGTCTTGGCGTATTCGTCTTTTCCCGTGTAAGATACACACACACACAAACACATATACCCCTATAAATTAGATTGTTTCAGACTGTATATGTATTTCACACACACCTATATAGATATGTATACATGTCCTGATATTAAGCCCAACAGGGCTTTTCACGGCATGTGTGAAATAAGCCCTCCCCCAATAAGCCCCTTTCCCCAACTATGTATACGCATCCCCTGCCCCACCTGCCGCCCCCAAATTGTGCCTGAACATCTCGCCGCTTCTCTCTCTCGGCCAGTCTGTGCCGGGAAACACCTTGTAATGTAAAGAAAAACAAGTGCAAGTGCGAGAAGTTTTTCTTTACATTGCAAGGACATTACATTACATTACATTCCCTGCAAAGCCTGGGTGAGAGAGAGAAGTGGTGAATCTGCCAGATGCTGGTAAGATGTTTGGGCACAATTTGGGGGTGGTAGGTGAGGCAGGGGATGGAGAGAGCTGGGCCGCAAGACACACATCTTACCAGTATCTGGCTTCTCTCTGCTGCTTCTCTCTCTCGCCCAGGCTTTGCAGGGAAACTGTTTACATTGCAAGGAGTTTCCTTGCAAATACCGGCCGAGAGAGAGAAGCGGCGAATCTGCCATACACTGGTAAGATGTTCGGGCACAATTTGGGGGTGGCAGGTGAGGCAGCGGTGGGGAGAATCTTTGCCGCTTCTTTCTCTTGGAAAAGAAGTGGCAAAGCTGCCAGACTCTGGTAAGATGCACATCTTGCGGCCTGCCCCGCCCTATCCCCGAGGTTCAACATACCAGTGCAGCCGCGAGCGGCAGGATGCCAGCTATGCCGGTTTGATGAAGCTTGTGGCGGTGCTGCAGTGCGTGCGTGCTGTATATACTGTATTTTTCAGAGTATAAGTTTCCCCCCTAAAAGAGGCTGATAATTTGGGTGCGTCTTATATTCCAAATGTAGCTTTTTCAAAGCTTTTTTTCAGACCTAAC
>JANHFT010001554.1:289214-299694 GCA_032467955.1 Pseudoxenodon macrops
GCACCCAAGATTTCATCCTCTTTTTGGGAGTAAAAAGGTGCGTCTTATACTCAGAAAAATACGGTATATAACTGAGTTTGCAGGAAATAAATTAATATGCTATTCTTACTTTGTGCCCTTTGGTTTTGCCTTCTCAACTTCTTCCACTGGTTTCTCATTCTTCAGCTTTTTAGTCGTCCTTGGAATTATATCATCAAAAGGATTAAATAAAACCTAAGACAAACATGTTTTGTTAATCTTTTAACACCTTCTATTGTGAAAAATAATATTTCATAAGCACCCAAACACTGCAATCTAGAAATGGTGATGAAGCATAACTAGGCTTGCTGAACATAACTTATTAAATCTAGCTTAGTTGAAGCTTGTATACTTTAGGTAATAGCCTTATCTAACAATAGCCAAAATAGTTATACGCCTGTTTTTATTGGAAACCAATCAAACAAATGTTTGAACTATCCATCGGTTAAAAAATATGAAAACTTAACAGAATAGTTCCATGACCTAAATGGTGACATGTTCTTCACACAGGTCCTAAAACTAGATAAAGAGAACCTATTAAACAAATGATCCAAAATCATTATACCTAGTAATATATTTATTGAGGAAAACGTATCATAGCTACAAATTTGTATGTGCCAAAATATATGAACCTTTGGATTCAGTAACTAGTGTGATCTTTTTGGACAGCAATAATTTCAACTAAATGTTTCCTACAACTGTTGATCAGTCATATAGATTGGCTTGGAGAACGTTTAGTTCATTTCTCCTTATAGAAGAGATTCAACTTTGGGATGTTGGTGAGCTTCTGTGCATAAAATGTCTACTTCCACATTTCTATAGGATTATAGCAGATCTTGGGCATTCCAAAACAGTTTTTTCTGCTTTAATCATTCTTTGTTTATAAAACTTGTGTGTTTTGGATCACCGTCTTGCTGTATGATCCACTTCTCTTGATCTTCAAGTTTTCAGAGATATACAGTTTACCCTATATATGCTGACATAATTCAGAATGTATAGTTCCATCAATGATGGCAAGCATTCCTGGTCCTCATAGCAAAGCAGGACCAAACCAAGATCCTAACACCATGCTTCAATCTTATTTTATCAATCTGGGATAAGATTATTATGCTGGCATGCAGTGTTTGTTTTTCAACAAACATAAGGCTTTTTATTCAAACTACAAGTCTACTTTGGTCTTATCTGTCCACAGAATATTGTTCTAGCAGCCTTCGACTTATTTAGGTGGTGTTTTGCAAACTGAAGATGGGGAACAATTTTCTTTTTGGATAGAAGTGGCTTTCTCCTTCCAACCCTGCCAGGATTGTTGTTGTTCAGTGTTCTTCTGATGGTGGTTTCTTGAACAGAGACATTCACCAATGCAAGACATGCCTTTATATCATTAGACATTACACTGGGCTTCTTTGAAACTTCCTGGAGTATAACAAACCTTGCTCTTGGTGTGATCTTGATTGATCTCCTGGAAAGGGTAACAATGCCATTGATTGCCTTTATTTGCACATGATCTGCCTGATATTGGACTAGTGAAGTCCACACTCTTTGGAAATAGGTTTTCATAGCCTGGTGAACATCAGCAATTTGTTTTTCAGACATTCTCAGAAATCTCGTTTGTTCAAGCCATGGCATATTTCCACATACCTGTGTTGTGAAGATCACATTTTGATAGTCAATACCCAGAAGTCTGTTCTTTTAAGAAGGCAGAACCTATCACATGCAAACCTGATTATTATCCCATTGATCAAAACACTGTAATTGTCTTTTGACTCTAATTTTCATGTGAATTGATAATTTGGAATCATTTCCCTCAATAAATCAAGGAACAAATATGTTTTTGACTCATTAGCTTAATTGGGTTCTCATTATCTAGTTTTAGAGCTTATGTAAAGAACAGATCCCTTATTTATGCAGAAATATTGAAATACTGAAAATTTGAGAGGATTCACAAATCTTTTTTCATGTACACGACTGAACATGACACTTCATGAGATCTTCTAGAATTTGATATAATTGATATGTAATTAATCTTCAATTCTGAACCTATAATTTGAACACCTTGGGCAAGCAACTTTGATCAAATATACAAAATCCAGGCAAACCAAGGGTTTCATTCATGGCTTTTTCTTGTTTTAAGAAAAATAATAATCTAAAATAAACATCTGTGAATATCTCCTAGAATTGCCTTGATTATGTGTAAGCAAGCAGTATTAATAGCTGCTGTTTTTTATTAACTACATATAGTCCTTATTTGGAGACTGCCTTGTTTAGCGACTATTCACAGTTATGACAGTGATGAAAAAGTAACTTTACAACCTATCCTTGGATTGATGACCTTTATAGGTCTGTAAAACAAAGAAAAGTAGAAGTAAGATTATAAGCACAATCAGTTTCACTTAGCAACTACTTTAACAACTAAGTTGCTGGTCCCAATTGCAATAGCTAAATAAGAACTGTGTGATACATTAGAAAGAAATGTCAAGATCAGCACTTGGGTCAAAAATGGTAACATATTCATTGTATGCAAGTTGAGTTTTCAATTATTTCTAATATTGAAGCAAAGTGCAAGAAAATATCTCATTTTATTTTAATAGCATTGAGACAAGAGAAATATATATTTATATCTATTACAAATAAACTTATTCCTACCTCTGCACAGGTTATTTTATATGGATTGACTGGTCTTTCATCCGTGCCAATTTCAACTTCTGAAAGTCGCAACATATTATATATAGTATCTCCAGTGATCTGTCAAATTAGAAGGACCTTTTTATTATTACTACATTGGCACATTCCAAGCAACTTCTGATTACAATAGTAACAAACCCATAAAGCATAAGAATTAAAAATATCAAATTAATAGCAATAGCAATTCCTCCCCCAACTTCTCAGAAAGGAACATGGACAAACCTCCCAGTTCATTCCTTAGAAGAAGCTAGAAGGGGCATGGGTTTAGTCAGATCCCACTCATGCCAAATCAAAAGTGCAGTGAATATGAGAGAATTTATGCATAAAGTGTTGCATAAATTATTTTCAAGGCCTCTAACCAGATTACCAAGGTCACTCTTCCCCAATATGGAACAGATCATGTTAAACAAAAATATTGAACACCCATTGTGAAGTAAAGACAGAGAAATCCGATGCTTTGCTGCACTGCCACTGTATAAGTTTAATCATGGGCTTTCATCAATTTTGGTTACATTCAGTATTTCTATTGGTATTCTATCTGCGAGAATTCATTTGTTAACCAAGGTAATCCTTAAGATTGAAGTAGCCATGTTGAATGATCTAACCAACCCCACTGCCAGGGATTGACCAGGTGATTGATGAAATTTCTTGCCAAATTGCTGTAAAATCTGAAAGTGCCCATTGGAATCCATCATAATAAATAAGGTGGCTGATCTCACTATTTTAATCAATTCTCTCACCATGGAGAGATAAAAAGGTTGCTTCATTTGAACCAGGAAGTGATCTACCACAGCAAAGAACTAACAGCAATCCCTTCCCTTCTATTCTTTCTACTTATCACTTTACCACTCCTTCTTTCACTAGCATTTTTACCCATTATGACATAGTTATTTATATTACAGTCTATGTTTAATATTTTTATCAAATATCCTATCCAAAGGATTTGAAAGCTTTTCCTGTCACTTTGTTTAGTTCTCACAAATAAAATAATATCAATATGAACAAATCTTTGCAGACAGTAAATATCATTTGAGTAGAAGTTTCCCAAACCTTCCCAAAGATAGTGTGTTTGTTGTTAAGTTCATCCGCACGCCCCAAAGTGAAAAAGAACTGGCTGCCATTGTCATGAGGCTCAGAATTTGCCATGGCAACGAGTCCTCGTCGAATAAAACGCAATCGTGAATGGAATTCATCCTGTAAATTATGACAAAGAAGAATTAGTGCACAATTGCCTCCAATTCATTTAGGTTGATGCACATAGGATGAAATCCAAAACAGTAACAAAAGGCATACGGTATTTCCAACATCTAAACAAATCAACTGGCAGTCCTCACTTAACGACTGTTTAATGATGGTTCAAACTTATACAGCACTTAAAATGTAGTTATATAATTAGTCCTTGAACTTACAATCATAGCAGCATCCCCACAGTCACACAATCACCATTCAGACACTTTGTAACAGACACACATCTGCAACAGGCACAGCATATCGTGGTGAGGTAATCACTATTTGCAAGCTCACAGCCGGCTTCCAACAAATAAAGTCAGTGGAGAAAGCTGGCAGTGGCACAAATCTCACTCATGCGATACTCTACTTAACAACTGCAGTGGAACAGACATCTTAAGTCTGGCGCAGTCACATGATATCTCAATTAATCATAATGCTTAGTGGAGCTGAGTTGCTGAGCAACTGAGCTTAACACAGTCGAGTTGCCGAATTGACCACATTGCTTAGCAATGGAGTTATCAGTCCCAACTGCTGTCATTATGTGAGGGCTACTTGCATTTTATTTATCACATTTGTTTGTTTAACGTCTATGAATAAACTCATATTTCTTGGAAATCTAGAAAAGACTCATCCTTTAATACTACCCCAAAGCACACCTCTCTTTTCAATATGGCTAGCTAGTAGAATATGTTCCACATCTCCTGTGTCCAAATTTCTACCACTGAAATCAAAGGGAGGGAGAGAAAAGGGGGACGAATTGTAAAAGAGCCATGTTTGTATAGTAACGAAAAGAATACACAAAAAACAACTAGCTAAAGCAGAGGGTTACCTTGAAAGGGGCTCCATAGACAGATTCTCCTCCTGAGCCAGTACCAGTTGGATCACCCCCTTGTATTATAAATTCAGGTACAACCCTATGAAATATGGTGTTGTCATAATAGCCTGAAAATAAAGCAAGCATTAAGCCACTTTACAGGAATGTCAACATCAAATCAATTATGTATAGGAAAAGTTAAAGAACTTTTTGTAAAATATGCAGTTTTCTGAATTACATAATCATTTGTAAAAAAAAATTTTTTTTTAAAGAATGAATGTCAACCCTGAAGCTGGACTGGCCAAAGCCATCTTGGAGCTTCAGTGGTGCCACACTAGAGCTGAGGGATAGAGAGGGGGGGAATCAGAGATAGCTGGGGTTATGTAGTCAAAATAAAATACTTTCTCTTGGAAACCAAGGATGTTCTCCCACCTGGCCAGAGGAAGGAGGAGTGATGTCACCAGACCATCGGATGGTGCCTTACTTGAGCCATGTGACTGATTGTTTGGGATGGGGGGGGAACTTTCACTTTTAATTAGGTGAAAACTGAGAGACCCTTCAGATATATGAAAATATCATATTGGCACACATCACTAGATGTGTGCCAATATGATATTTTCCAATCAAGCTATTCTTTGAGGAATCTACTTGCCTCGGAGTTTTGCTTGCAATGGATCTATTACTTCGAACTCTGACAATGAAGGCATGAAAATACTTGTTAGATTTACCAATTAGTCTTTGCTTAGTTTCATACGGACACCCTTAAATCTGCAGTACAATCTTATCAACTCTTATTTGTACAGATCTGGGATTTGTTTTGCAGCACAACTAAGAAATGTTCCTTTTCCTTTTTTCACTGTTTCAGTTTTCACCTCTGAAGTTAGATTAAAGAAAAATGAAATTTTCTTCTCTTGTCAATCCCTCTGGTAACCTCACTGACTTGGAAAAGATTTGGCTCAATTGTGTGGAAGTTTGAATGAGAAAGAACAATTTCTGTTGCTTTTTTAATCTTGGGGAAAATCAGAGCAAATCCATGATTTTTTCCATGCCCTATGACAGGGGTGTCAAACTCAAGGCCTGGGGGCCGGATCTGGCCAACAGGGCCATCCTGGAAACAGAGAAGGACTGGCCCATGATACCTTTGCCAGCGAAAACAGAAAACAGGACCGCGGGCAGAGGGTTGCAGGAGGCCATCACAGCTAAAAACGGAGCTTGGAAGCCTGTTTTCGCTGGCAGAACACTCAGGCCACCAGAGGCACCCCCGACATGAGTGACGTAGGGCTGGCCACACCCATCTCGGCCCCCTGAGGTCAAACACAACCCTGATGCAGCCCTCAATGAAATTGAGTTTGACACCCCTGTCCTATGACCTTCTCAAAGCACCTAAGAAATAGATCTTCAATCACTTGCATGGAATTTTGCAGAGAAAGGAAGTGAATCAAAAGAGCCTCTCTATTGAGTCCTCTGGTAAAGAGCAGAGTTTGATAGAAAAATGACTTTATCTCACTTGCCACACACTTTTGAGGAAAGGAGCACACACAGAGCAGAAGTCCTGTCGCTGCTCCTTCTTTCTCTCAACTATAAAGTATGCAAGAAGCTATTCCAAGTCTGATCATCAAACTTCCCTAAGTGGGTGTACTGCAGATGTTTGCTATTTCTTTCAAACAAAGCTTATATTTCTATTTAAAACATTTTGGAAAAGTAGTATGAGAATTAAGCAGACATATTGAAATTGTGTACTTTTCATTGTATAGGAACTATATTTTATTAAATTAATGTTTTTTGTTATTATTATTAATTATTGTTGTTGTATTATCTTATTGTAGCATATTAGGTACTGTATTTTTCTTGGTCATTACCTTCCATACAAAGCTGAATAAAATTCCGACAAGCTTTGGGAGCTTCTTTTGACCATAATTCAATATCAATATCTCCAGCTGTTGTTTTCAATAATACCTACAGAATAGATTTAATGTATGATTATGTGATCATTACAGGTCTCAATATTTTTTAAATCAGTCTCAGTACATAATTATGTCTTCTGAAGCATACATTTACTACATATCCTCTAGAATGTGATATAATACAATCAGCAGCAAAATAACTAATTAATAGAAAATACTATGTAAGCAATAAAGCAGACATTGCTAATAAAGCAGTAGCTAGTAATGCAGGCATACTCTTGTGTACAGTACATAGTATGATAAAAATTGGATCTGTATCTCTACAAGTTTATTGTAAGAGGATTTGAATATTTTAATTAAAAAAGCAGATAGAAATGTTTAGGATTGCACAGTTATATGTCCAAACTAATAGACAACTGAATAGAATACTATTATAAGTATTTTTGCTGGATAAAAAGTTAACTAATAAGGGTCCTAAAATATGACTCCAAAGCTTTTTATTCTTTGTTGATTTGTGCAGTTTGTTTGACAGCCAAAAGGTTGCGGGGAAAAGTTTTTATAAATAGCTAAGTTACAGGAAATCATGTCATATCTCTGTTAAAACAGTTGTTTAGGAAGCATAACCTGAGCAATATTTCAGAAACTATATAGAAAGTCTGCCCATACAACTCTCTAGACTAGACCATTTTGCTACATTCTTAGCAAAGATATAAAACATTTTTAAGTTGCATGACAAAAGTTCAGCTTTTCAAAATAAAAACAAGCAATCATCAAGAATAACCAATGATATCTCCTATTGATATTACATGGCCCTGAATTTGATCCGGAAGCAAATCAGTAACCATTTTTTGCTCCCTGACAATATGAACCACAAATTCTGTAAGCAAAGCAAAAAAGTGTTTATTAACAGGAGAGGGATTCAAGTCTTTATATAGGATACAGCAGGGGTGTCAAACTTGCATCATTATGTGACATATTGGGACTTTCCCCCCCTTTGCTAAACCTGACAGGAGCAGGGCCAGCACATGATGCAAGAGCCACAAGTTTGACACCCCTGGAATAAAGGTATATACATTTGATATATAATAGGTGTATTAGAAACTAACAAATCAAACAAAAAAAGCATTCATGTGCAATAAGACCTTTATTTTTGTTAGACATAAAAGTTTTGTCATATAAAACATGTTGCATTTGTGGGCTTGTTTCTTAACACTAATCAAGGACTTCAGAATACAGCCTCGTCGTTTCATTAGTCACATCCTATCCCTATAAAAGCTAGTTTTGCAGGTCAAAGGAAATATCTTTATCTCAAAAGAAAAGAATGGTTTCCTAAATTTCAAAAGGAGGCATAGATGCCATGCTAAAATGCTAGTGTTATCTATACTTAAATGTTAGCAGTAAATCCTAAAATTTTCTGCAGCAATCTGAGATACACCTGAACTTTGGTGGCACTTCTGTATTAGCAAAAATGTGCCCAATAGTAAGTGATTCTTACTATCCTTATCATTAGCAGAAAATATTGTATGTGCCACAAGTAACAAGCACCCAGTTTGGAAATTTCAATTCACCTCTCTCATAGTAAAAACGAGTATGTGAAAGCCTAAATTGTAAGCTGCCTTGAGTCACCATGGGCGAATAGACAGCAATATAAATTCAATAAATAAAATAAATAATAAATAAAATTGACCAGAGCATTGAAGAGTAGCAGAGGTCAATGAACTCATCTGATGCTTACTATTTCTCACTCCTTTTCCATTCTTTTCATTAGGGCGTTTAGCTTAAAAAAAAAAAGAATAGTATGATGGGTGTGTATGGCTTTTGCAAACTTCCATTTCTTCCAAATGCTTTGAGGATTTCATTATTTTAGTCACATAACTTAATTAAAACCTTTGCAGGATTTTGTTGGAAATAAAACGGTTTCTGCCATTGGAGTGAACAGAATTCCCTTGACTCTCATTTTAATATGCATTATGTCCTATCACAGCTATGACCCTAACAGTGACTCCTTAGGGATGTTTCAATCTAAATTCTTATTCTGTAGTGATCTCCATTGAAATCGACCTATTTAATATCACAATATTGAAGCCACACTGTTCCAACCGAGGTATATTCGGGCAACGAGCAGGCATTTAATACAATCCATTTCAAATGAATTGAGTGGGAAGCACACTCAACCTGAAGCAGTTATTAAGCACAGGGTATATCCGAGCTCTTCCTTAGATGAGCGGACGGACTCTCACCTTGCCGTTGGTCGGCGGTTCTTGGATGTAAATATTGCTCATGGTGAAAACTTCCACACAGCAGCTGCTCTGAGAGAATATCTCACCCTTAACGCCCACCCGGTGGACGAGAAAGCTCGTCAATGACTATTTGGGACTCCAGCGGGAATCATTCCCCCGCCATGTTGGGTCACGGAAGACCTCATTTCTAGCTTGGGGGGGGGAGACAGAGGACAGAGCCACCGAGAGAAGTATGAGTTCTGATATTCTGCTCCAGAAGTGAAAGAGAAATCTCCCAGGCATTTCAGGGAACGTCGACGAGCTAACTGCCGCTGAATGGGGCCTGTTATGACCAAATTTGTTGTTGTATTAGGAGGGTTCCCCTCTTCAGATCTTAGCGAGTGGTATGACCCGCTGTGCCGGGTCTATAATCTTCCGACTAGAAACGTTGCTCTGACTATTTTGATCCTCTTGAGGGTGGTTGGCTCTTCCACAGCGAAAGGCGGAGGCGAAGGAGCCTTTTCTGAATTGATCTGCATGCCCCACGCCGTATTCCCCGAACTGAAGGAAAAGAGCAAAGCCTACGGAGGAACACTAGGGGCGACATCTTCAAAGACCGCCAGAGGAGGATTTAGTTTCTAAGTCACTTAGGTGTCTATGGAGATTCTCAGTCATCCAGGTCATGGTTGTCCCAAACGTGTTTTTCCCCCCCAAAAGGAAACTGGACTGTTTTTTCTTCTTCTTAAAGACGTTTTGCTTCTCATCCAATAAGTTCTGAATGGAAGACGTTTCTTCAATGAGAAGCGAAACGTCTTCAGGAAAAAAAAACAAAGTCCAGTTGCCTTTTGAAAAAGCACCTTTGGGATAAGGGCTCCTCCGGGTACGGGTTTGGAAAATCCCGACGATTTTATCCGGCTACGTTCAGTATTATCTATTTTAGATCAATTTAAATCGTTTATTTCTGACTTTTCTCGCATTATGTGCTTAAGAGTTGCTCAGCACATAAGAAAACACCACCCACAAAAGACAAATGTCAAGAGAATCAGCTAGGATGTACCCACAACTGCATATTTCTAGCATTGGGAGGTGAGTGGAGATTATTGGGTGCCTGATGCATTAGGTGCATTAAATTCCCAGTATTCCTCCACCCCTCCCCAGGGAAGGATGCTTTATTGGTCTTGGTTGATCCTTCTTCTGATACTATATCCGATCAAAGGTCTGCCAAGTCCACCATGTTTTCGTGGCTCAGAAGCAGAATAAGCAGAGGGCAAAAGTGGCTGCTTATAGTTCAGTTAGCTTTAGCAAGATCTGAGGTGCCAATAAAGGAGAACATTTGTAGCTCAGGGTTGAAATGAGGGTTCTTTGGTGCTCTCTAAGCTTGTTTCCTTGCAGACATTTCATTACCCAAACTAGGTAACATATCATCAGTGCTGGTGACGTTACCTAGTTTGGATAATGAAACATCGGTAAGAAAACAAGCTCAGATGTCTATCTGAGATTTGCAGTCATCCAGGTCATGGTTGTCCCAAAAGTGCTTTTTCAAGAGGCAACTGGACTTTCTGGTTTTTCGTTGAAGACTTTTCGTTTCTCAGGGGGGGGGTAAGCTTGTTGGA
>JANHFT010001554.1:337712-351414 GCA_032467955.1 Pseudoxenodon macrops
AAATATATACAAAGGACATTTTGATGTTAGCAGAGATTATTTGCCAGTTCTGAGTTAATAGTCAGTGAGGGCATATAAAATACTGTCAAAGTCAACAATTATTCTATGCCCATATAAAATCCACCCTTTGTTTTTAGATTACTTCATTCTTTGCATCTCAAATTTTTTTGAGAAGACCATTTTGTTTCCTTGGAACTACTGTGCATATGCTACCACTTCAAAATCATTCTAACTGTTGAGAATTTCCATGAGTTGCAATTTGTTATCAAATTATGAAGATGGCAATTTAGTTTGTCTTATCTCTTTGACCTAAATAGGTTCGGTTTTGCAACCAAGTAACATTTCCAAGTACTCCAACCGCAGAGTCCACTTGGTGCTACTGCTCTGTTGATATTCATATCTTATTACACACCCTCCTACCAGAAGGCACTTCATCTTGTAAGAAAAGTTATTTAGGAAGCCAAGCAAATGATAAGTCCCACTTCATTGCAAACAGCTGTCATAGTAAGCAATGCATCATCAAGGAAAATCTTGGAAAATTTGACATGCTGACTTGGTTTTGAGAGGTTAAGTATACCTATCAGAAAGTGAGCTGACTAGCAGTGGTGGCTTAATGTGTGAGTAGAAGAGGCCAGACAGAAGGACTCTCAATATTTCAAGGAGTCTAAATGGAAGGAGAATTATAAAGGGCCTCTGGCAGGTGTCCAATCACACAGACCTCTGACCAAAACCTTAAATTCAAATTGAAACATTTCATAATGGGTAAAGGGAAAGAGAAATATTCGACATGTTATAAAAGAAGGTACATAGTTGAAACAAACTAAACTAGAAACTTCTAAACTAGAAAAAGAGTGGAATCATTGTGCATTTCTACATAGCCTTCCACATCCTTTCTCCAATGCTCAGAATCAGGTAACAAAACAGGCCATAATGGTTATTAACTGCTTGCATTCTCAAAACACTGCTTTCTTTGCATAAGCCAGCCAACAGTCTCTGTACCTGACCATTTAAGGAGTTCAAAAATTAGCCAATCCCTCCCTCCACTCAAATTCTAGTCCTTACTTTGAGTTCTATTTCTTTTCTTGGCATCTTCTATTACAAAACGCAGCCAGTCATTTAGAAAGGAGCAGCAAAATAGTTCAACTACTACCAGTCATAAAGACTAATCTCAGGTTAGTATAATTCTCTAGTGACTACCTCCTACAGGGTGCATTCTGACTGTTGTACAATCAAAAGGACAGATGGAAACATGTTGCCTAATTTCAAAGAGAGGGTCAAGAAGTCCCTTATACTGTATAAGGTGGTGGAGAAAACCAACATTCATTCATTATAGCTTCTTACTTTCTTCAATAAATAATAATTATCTGAAGTTCTTTAGATTTCTTGTGATATTGTGTAAATTATTTATTCCAGCTTGGGAACACTAACTCTGATACCACCACATGTTGCGGTATTTTTCCTGCCAATGTATGTTCAACAACTATTTTTTGCACTACATCTGACCTGGAAATTAATCAGCCAGCTGCCAAACACAGATGATGGCAGAGGAACACAAGGTCAATCCACAAGGCTAATCCAGGACTTAAGCAATTATAATACTATCTGGAGTTGCCTCGTATCTGACTTATAAAAAAGGATTATAAGTTTCATAGATGACATGTTTTTAAATGGCATTATCACCATTTTTTTTCCAGTTCTGCAAAGAAAGAAATTGAGTGGGTAATGCTCCAATTAGGTATTGTGAAATTGCTTGGGGCAGTGATTCTCAGATTTTTTATTTTACTTTTACATTCCTAAAAATGATTATCTCAAAGAGCTTTTATGTGGGTTATATCCATTGATATTTATTATATCAGAAATTAAAACTGAGAATTTTAAAGTATTGATTTATTTGACTTCATAGGTACCTTGAAAGGTTGTTGGTGACTCACAGTAATCCTCAGACCACACTTTGAAAAATACTTCACATATATTACAATGAAACAAATGACACGACATTTAAAACTCTTCTACCATTAATTTTTTTTTTAAACTGGTGACAAATCAATCTTTTCATCATTACAAAACAAATGCATCCTCCCACTCTCCTGAGTGTCCTCCTGCTGGGAAAGCTTCAACCAAGCTTCAAAAGAATAGAACTTATGGTACGTTATAAAGGCAGACTGTGTAGATACACAGTTATCACCCAGGGAACGTTAGTGTTGAGGACGGCAGTGGTGACTGCACTTCCATTAGAGTGGGCCACAATTTCCTACGGAGCAGGCTTCTTTTAGGACTTGCAGCCAGCTCAATGGAACTCTTGATTTACCTGGACATCATAGTCGCTGAAGCTTTGGGACCTGGTTGTGGCCGTCAGAAGGAAACTAGAAGACTGTCTGTTCTATTTATCTTCAGTCTACTCAACTCAATCTTTGATGACTCGTGAGATGTCAGGTTTGCACAAATCCTAATTCAATCGAGTTTGAGAATTATAGCAGGAGGGGTAGGATGGCTTCCTGGTTTCAGTGAAAAACATTACTGTGTGATAGAAATGTCCTTTTCTATATAAAATGCTCTGACTCATGGCAGGGTTCAAATGGGATTCAGGCTAGGCTTGAAGGGCCTGAAAGTCTCATTGTGGATATTAGTGGATAGCGGCAGAAGACTGTTTTTAGGAATTTTTGATGCTACCATGGGCAGAGAGAAACTTCATGCCCTTTAAAGAAAGGACTGAGGAAAGGACTGTTGTGTTTGTGAAAGCTACAACAAGGGAGTCCCGTGTTAGAAGGCCATAACTTACAGGAGATTGATAATAAGTAATTCCTTGATTTACACCCACTATAGATAACTGAATTTTGGTTGTAAGGAGTTGTAATCATAAACCAAGGTACCATGTGACCAGACTCAATTTTATAACTGTGTTACGACAGCTATAAAGCAAGTCACTCTGGTCCATCAGGTCCATCATCAGGTCCAATGGCCGTTTTTTGCCCATTGAACATGATGAAAAAGGCAAAAAGTGTTGCAAATTGTGTCACGTGACCATTGAGAACAGTACAACACTATAAATGCAAGTTGGTTGCTCAGCACCTGAAGTGCAATCACGTGATTGTGGGGCGAGAGGCAACTTTCATAACGTTGAGGATGGGTTGCAAGTAGTTTTTTCTTAAAGTCTGTTGTGATTTTGACCAGTTACTGTATTTTTCTGAGTATAAGACGCACCTTTTCTCCCCCTAATTGGGGCTGATAATTTGGGTGCGGCTTATACTCCCAATGTAGCTTTTTCAAAGCTTTTTTTCAGACCTAATGAGGTGAGTGAAGAGTGAAGCTATCTTTGCAGCCTTTCATTGCTACTCCCTCTGAAGAAGCTTTTTTCCCAGCCCTACGTCTTTGCAGGGTTTTTCATTGCTATTCCCTCCAAAGAACCTTTTTTTTTTCAGGTGCTACTGATCTTCTAGTCTTATACTCAGGTGCGTCTTATACTCCGAAAAATACGGTATATAACATTTTTGGGGCCAGGTACCTCTTTACATCTGAATGAGTCTTTGCAAATGGCTGCTAAATACTAACCTCCCAAAGATGAAGACTGTTTGTTTGAATACTCTGGGGGTGAAGCACCGTATCTCTGCACTTTACTCAGTCCACTGCTGTGTTGTGGATTACTTTTGAGGGTTATGCTGTGGGAGACAATACATTTTTCTCAGCTTAGCCTACTACCTCCCTCTCCTGTGACATGGCTTTCTCGGATCATGTTTGTTAAGAGAAGGATATTTTGTCCTTTTAGGAGTGTGACCTCTCCTCAGAGCTAGCTGTATTGTATATGGTTCCAGGAAGTTTATGCTGCCTTCAGCTTCTTCTACTCTACAAAGTCTCCTATTTCACATAAGATGTATAATTTCTAGCTTCATCTGAGGTGAACGTGACCTAGTGGGTTTGGATAGGCCCTCTGAGAACTGCCACTTGAGGGAGCTCTTCACCTTCCTGTTGCGAGGATCCTTGGGCTGGTGTATCATTTAAGATAATCATTTAGCCTAATGCTTATTTGACTTAGATGTTTTTTAGATAAATTGATAACACAGGTTAAATTTTATTAAGACTACAAGGTTTTGTGCTTAAAGTTGCAACTCCTGAATTAATATGGGACTCTTTCTTAAGTCTCAGTTGTACCACGGGCACACTTAATTAACCTGTTCTTTTTTAAACGAAGTGAACACAAGACTCAATATATACTTCTATGGATAGGATTACAGGATTATCATTTGCAACTTTAGAAATTGCAGCAAGCATTTTATTCTAGTATCAGTCAGAACCTTATTGTAGGCAGTCAGACCTACATGGATGCCACTGGGAAAGAAAATAAGTTCTAATTCTGTGAGAAATTGACAATTTGAAATAATTGTTATTTAAAACTGGGGAGTAATTTTTTTTTCCTGAAAAGCTTGGGCCAAAAATGGAGTCACTGTTCCAGACCAATGCATGCTAATAATACCTGTAAAACTCTTAAAAGGATTACAAAAACAGCATAATTTATCTAAAATAGTGGCGTAGCAATATATTCAACTGAAATGATTGAGGGAGGTGTCTGAACTGTAGGCAGCAAGCAGTGGGACTAGCTGCTACTTCTTTTGCTTGTCTATCCTGTCCAGCTGTCATCCTTTGGCAGCCTGGACTTCAACTTCTGCAGTAAAGGTCCGGAAAAAGTCTATGAGGAGAAGCATGAAGAGGAGGAAGTTGGTGTTATTTCTCCCATCCTCATCTACGTTCCTTCCAAGTAGTTCAATCTGATTGAGGAAACTCTCTCAGTGTTAGGAAGGACGCAATGGCAAGCCACTTCCTAGAAATCTTGCCAAGAAAATTGCAGGAATTGCAATCCTGGCAGTCACAAGAAATCAACACTGACTTGAAGGCAAAAATAAAAATAAAATAAAACCATTTAATCTACTTCCTTTGATGAAACAGTACTCAAATGCAGTGAAGCACTTCATACTTGGTTTCTCCTATATAAATCAAGTAATTGCAAAAGCAGACAGTATTTTTCCAACTGTCTCTGACTAATCAGAAATTGAGCATGTGTATATATATTTGTGTGTGTGTATTTGTGCTTCTTTGCTTTGAAACAAAATAAGCATAAGCCTCTTATGTTTCAATTCTGCACTTCCTTTTCATGATAACCCTTTCTGCTCTGTATCTGGCAAATATAGACTCCCCTAGATTATTTTAGGACTCTTGGAAACACGATACCTGCCCATGTATTAGGGGATTAGTAATGCAATGTGGAGATGGGCATACGGTTATATGAAAAATGAAATGCTAATGCCTTGGGTTTGAATAGCTTTTTGGATTAATTAGTTCTCGCTTTAGCAATAGCTATGCTTCACTTTGTTAAAGCATCAGATATAGATCTGAAATATGTGCCTCACAGTTCTGGAAAAAGTTCATGGTTTGTGTCTTTGCATATACAGAAGAATAGAGGTTAATCCAGCATGTCCTCTTTCCTAACCACTGCTGTCACATACCTTTGTGGGGAAAAAAGGATTCTCCTCTGTTCTGGGTCTCCAAATCTATTCACTGAAATATTCCCTCCTTCCTGAATACAACTCCAATTGAGTTTTCTTCCTCCAGCTATCACCAATGATTGCTGAGGCCACCAGAGAAAAACCAGCAGCAGCCAATCCCTTATCTTCTAACCCAGCTCCATTCCCAGTTGAATTTACTCTCTGTTTTAACTTTACTCCTAAGACTCTAATGACGTCTTAAGTTGGTTGTTTATTCCCAGCCTTCCTTCCTTTTGAATGGCGTCTTTTAGACTATTAAGCATGTAGGCGAAGACAGTTTTGTTTCACATGCACGTAATTGCAAACTATTTTGGGAGTCTTTTAGGCAGAAGAGAATGGGGAAATCTGGACTGTACTACCACAAAATCAACATACTATCAAACTCCTCTGAAGCTATGGAGGCCAATGGCCACCACTGAATCCTAAGTCAACAAGTAGCATAAAATTAAATATTGATTGTGTAAACAATTGGTTTATTTTATCTATCCTAATCTACTTCCAGCGACACAGGTTGAGCCACAGCTAAACTTATTTTTATTTATCATTTCACTATTTCTCAGCACTGAGTAACATTTTATACACTACCACTCATTCCAAAGATAAAGCATCTTGTTAATCCCTTTCTGGTGTACAACTAAGCTGTTCTTTAAAAGCAAGGGGAAGAAATAAGATCTTCTTTCACAGCCAGGAAGCTGAAGACCATAGACACGCAGCATCTTATGCCTCATAAAAAGATTATCGTGGGAAGGTACAGACCTATCCAACTTTCCATAGTCCCATGGATGGAAAGTTTCAGCCACATTTTAACTGTTAAATCTTATTTAGCATCTTGAAACATTCACATCACAGGAGCACAACTCAAACCGACCTGTTTGCTGTTTTATTAATGATTTAAATTATGTTTTCAGTTATAGTTTTCTATTGAAACACCCCACCTCTCTAAGGTTCATTCAGACATTATTTTCTTAAAATAAGTTTTCTAAGCAAAATACAGTTTGAAAATAGTTATAAATCTTTTTTTTCCCAATCACACAAATGTTTGGAATCAGTTCCCCATTTTTACTTCTTTTAGGAAACTGGGACTAATTAGTTTTAAATGGTTTTACTAGCAGTGTAGAAACTCTAATTTAGAGCACATCCACCAGAGAATTTGCCCTCAGTTTTTTAGCACATTACACATCAGTCACAACTCAGTAATATTCCATGAGGTTTGCAGCAAACCTATAAAAGGAACTGTGAAACTGAAATGACCTGTATATAACTTTTTTTTTAAAGACCCTTAAATCGAAAGACGTCAGCCAAGTATGATAACCTGGGTGGTTGGGAATGGGAATGATGGGTCAGGTGTCTGGCAAACAAGGGCAGCATGAACAAATAGTATTAGGGAAAATTGAAGCAGGCTCTGTCCTACTTCTGACCTTTATGGGTATCTTTAATTTAATAAACATTTCAGGGGCTATGTACAGAACACTGTGTAAGTAAAAGGGCATTTTTAATCCCTACCGCAGTCTGAAAGCCAGTAGTGAAGGTTGGAAACAAGAGATTACATCAGTTACACTGCCATGCATTTAAAAGAAAATGTCAAAATAGCAAATTTGGAGCCACGGACTTCATATCTGTGTAATTATCACAGATGCCTATTTAAGGGCCATAACCCAGTATAGCATTCTGGCACAAGCAAAACAGAAATTAAATCCAAATTCTCCTTCTACTTGACTTGTCTACTTTGTAAAATATATGCTTAATTTTGCACTGCATGATATGATAAAAGCAACTGAGGTTAGGAACCGAAGTGTGGTTTCCTAGCTTAGAAGAAGAGCCTGATATAACGGTGGCCTAACACTTAGCTTAGTGCTTTCACTGAAATAACCAATGATATTTAATGAAAAAGTCTTCTACTTGAGATATGGATAGATACTGTCAATCAGAGCAGACCCTATAAGTCTAAAAACAGGCTGCAATAGAGTATAAGGCAGGTTCTGAGTTTTAAGAATTATCTGTAACATAGGCAATTACTGATGTTCACTGTGTATTACAACTAATGTTTACTTACACTTTTACAAACTTGCTTTTAAATACATAGTTTTGGGGACTTCTGGTTTGGCCACTTTTCAATTTTAAATGCTGTATTTTTGGTGGCTACTTGCATCTTTTTATTGCTGCTTGCTGAAATAAAGGCCTCTACTGAGCACTAATTCATACTAATGGCACTGTTGCCATTCAATTATTACAATATTTGATGACAGAAAGGTGTACTTCTGTATCCCTAATAATAAAACCTTTGCAGACTTAGTGCTAAAAGTGTATCTGCATAAAACATTACGTCTCCAAAAGTGTATAGCATGACAACAGTGTTTAAATTTACACAATCACAACTAAAACTAGAGCTTTGAATTTTGCTTTAACTGAAACAAGATGGGATTATTTAGTTATGCTTGTCAATTGCTGTCAATTATGATTTATTAGTGATTTAATAGATAGAAGGAAAATAAATTGAGACATAATTCAGATAGGACAGATAAGATGGGTCAAACTTTCCCATGCAGAGCAGATACACAAATTGTGAGTTATTGTGCATTAGGACCCCTTATTTCCTTAGATGGAATTTGTGGCCAGAAACATTTATTAAAGGCTTTTCCCCCCAAATAATGATCTAAAAGCAATTTGTAACCTCTAAGCTTCACTTAGATCAGTGATGGCTAACCTTTTTCGCCTTGTGTGCCACAAATGGCAGCATGCACGGCAGCACATGCACACAACCCCCCACACACACACACACCCTGCACTGCACATGCGTGCACATGCCCCCCCATTGGACTGTTTTTCGTCCTCCAGACGGTTCAGGAGACTTCCCTGAAGCCTCCGGAGGGTGAAAAAACGGCCCAACGGGACTTCCAGTTTGCCCATTTTCTACCCTCCGGAGGCTTCAGGGGAGCCTTCAGGCAAGAATTCTGAAGCCTCCGGAGGGTGAAAAACGGCCGAAAATTGAGACTGAAAATCAGTTGGTCAGCATGCCAAGTGCACTGGAGCTGACAGGGCAACTCCTTGCGTGCCCTCAGAAATAGCTCCGCGTGTCACCTGTGGCACGCGTGCCATAGGTTCATCATCACTGACTTAGATAATGCATTGTGTGTTGGGCTACCCATGTGTGAAATACTGGTGCAAAGTGCTGCACCCACTTTGGTCTTCAGTCTATTTTCTAGAGACAAAGTTAACAATAATTTTGAAATCTCTATACTAGTTGCTAATTTACTTCTGGGTACAATATAAAGAGTTACTTGTTTTTACAGATCTGAATGGTTTCGGTTCAGGATACGTTAGACATTGCCTCCTTTTGCAAGGTTCCCATCATTTAAATCATCTGGGGAAGTACATCTTCAACTGTAGATGGTCCACCTTGCAGCAACTTGGGCCTGACTTTTTGTCATGAATATGATGAATTTGCTCCCCAATGGAATATAATGGTGCCTCCCACATTGGCTTTAAAGAAAACACCTTTCACTTTACCTTTAATTATGCCTAAGTATAACATTTAAGTTTGAATTTGTAGTTTTAATGACTTAAATCACCATTTTATCTTTTTGTAGTCTGCTGCTTCTAACATGCTTGCTTTTTATATCCCGTCCTGGTATTTTGATAGCAGCTAAAAGTAAAATACATGAATAAATATTATTAGATTTTTAGAGTCCTGTTTGCAGGCGCAATTAGTACTGCAAGGCTGCATAAAATGTACATCCAATGTAAATTAAATGTATTCCAGTTTTCTTTCCACCTTAGATGTAACTGCTGGGCATAATCACGGATGCAAACTGCACCTTCAAGAGTGAAACACTGTTTATTACATTGGTTTAGAAGTGATTTGCTGTTTAGCTGTAATTTTTGAAGCAAAACAAAAATGTAGCATTTGAAAGCATATTGTAACATTATTTAGAATGCTATTTACCAGTTAACAGGTGATAAAAGTTTTAAAATAATAGTCTGGTCTAATAATGTCGCTCTTTAACTTTGTTTGTATTTTAGAATGGATTTAAAAAAAAACAACCTCTATCTCTATCAAAGACTCATATCAGCTTAACTATGAACTTGTATTTGATACAGGAGGTTACAAAATGCCTTCAGTTTCAACCGATTTTAAATGGCACAGCTTTCCTCCAAATGTTCTGAAAGCTGAAACTAAAGATCAAAGAGGTGCTTTCCTATCCCAAAAGCCAGCTTAGAACGAATTAAAACCTTTTAAGCAAAATCCAAGCTATTAAAATACAACATCGGTTATCTCTTGCTCCTAAACCTTGTACAGCAACTGGTAACAACTCAGGCGAGTAGACCAAAGCTGGAAAGAGTCTCCTACCCAGAGATTGCAGAGAGCTTTTGGTGTGCCTGATAGGCGATCTCGCATCCTTTGGTACGTGTTCTGTGCATTTCAGCATGTAACGATGGGCAACTGACTGAGACATCCCCAATAGAAATGACCAATTCCCGATACAGAGCCACCTGGGTGTTGAAGTCCTGGACAAGCTGAGAAAGAGAAAGAGAAAATCTATTTACATAAAACCAATGTTTTGCTGCAGTGAAAGATAAGGCAGGATTTTTTTTTTTAAATGATGCTCCAGCCGTGCTGATGCAGGCATTTGAAACAGAACGAAGATCTGTCCCTAGCATGCCATAAATAATGAAGCATGTTATAAAAGCTGCCCTTTGCTAACCCAGAGCATGCATTTTCACTGGGAAATGAAGATATTCCACATATCTTAAGCCTTTGAAAGTGTTTTTACACACTGAAGCTGGCTCACTAACAGCTTTTTTTTCCCCGGAAGCCAAACATTTTATCATGAAAGAAGATAATGTTTCCAGAAATAGTTTCTCCTCTATGGCCCCTGCTCATAGCCTCTACCCACCCACCCCAATTTTCTGACTTGCTGTCTATCAGGAGTGGAATGTGTCACTCATTGCTCTGCTATTTTTTAAAACTGTTTTTCCTGGCTCCGAGGCTATTTTTACTATTCTTAAGAATCTGGCTAATTATCTAGGAGGAAAAATCCCTTACCATTCAGTATTTGTGCTAGTACTTTAGTCTGTACATAAAAATGAATTATGGGTTAAATGAATCATTATTATTTTGCTTAACACAATTACTATTGTTGATTTTTCTTCTGAGACAAATTATATTTGTGTATGTATGATATGCAACAAGGAAAAAGATAAACAATATATTCTAACATTAATTTGTAAGACAGTTCAGATTTGCCCACCATTTAACCCTCAAACTATCATAAAATGGCATCCCTTCGTTTGAATATATGTAACCAACAACAATATATCTTATTGTCGCGTTGACATATATTTTGCCATAACCCTAACCCCAAATTATATTCTCAACACTTCTGTTGTACAAAGTGAAACACCTCTTCACCACCATAGCTGGATTCTCTGGCCAATCAATTCAACTCTAAGGGACTGTTGTGCACTGTATGATAAAATTAATCTTCCATGCTTTCCCTTCCCGATTAGCATGTTATGTATGGCCCTGACAAAGAAAATCACATTTGACAGACTGCCCAAACCAAGGCTTGAAAACACTATCCCTCAAAAGCTCTTTTGTAACACTTGCTGAGCCTTAATAGAACCTTATGAATGTCAGGGTTTATTTTCAAAGGTTAACATTTTGTAAAGTCACAATTGTAAGTTTGTATAAAAGAAATATAAATGGGATGCCCTAAAATGAAAAAGTTTAAGCAAATCATTTCCTAAAGAAAATGACTGCATTCAATATTGTAACTTTCATAGCTAGTTCACTGAAAGATTTTCAGCGCAAATAATCGGTAGTTTCATTTTACAAAATGGACTTTATTTACATTCATATGTTGCAATAGAAATCCCATTAAGTGTACAGCAGCCTTATCAAGTGCTAATTACACACATCTCGATGTAAATTTGTCCGTTTTAGGACACATAGCTCTTGCTGAAGGAAGATGTCTATTCCAATCCAATGTGTCTGAAATAGAAGACTTGTCTGCAGCCTATCTCAGCCCACTGTGTTCAGACTACTTATATCACATCGAAATAAAAGCAGTAAATCTAAAATTCTCTTGCTTGATTTATGAAGGCTCAGACCTTCCAGTGAGCTGCATTTCAACTTCAGCTAACTCTGACTAATTCAACATTTATATAAAAATTAGAAGCCCAAGGCAATTTACAATCCTATATAGGTTTATGCAAAGGAAATTCCTTCTGAATTCAGTTTTTATTCTGAAATAAATCTATATATGATTACAACCAAAATGTTTTGTGTTTTGAGTCGTCATTAAATGTTTTTTTTAAATCATGCATTGTTTACAGTCATGGTCATTATAAATAATAGCCTAAGAAGTATCTGCAAGTGATAGATTCCAAAATGGTACGGTAAGTACTTAAATATGGAAATTAGAAAATAGATTTTTCCTAACAAGGACTATATTAGCTTTTTCAACTGCACAAGTTAGCATAAAATACAATTGCTTTTTTTTAAAGGAACAGTTCTGATGTTAGAACTCTTATCTTAATAAATTTATAAATTACCGTAATCATATTACATAGATAGCTCAATTGCACCAAAGTTCAACATAATTTGGATTTGGGAAGAATATACGTCGGGTAGATTAGCTTCCTATCTACCCTGGGGTTGAAGTAGCAAGTTAGTTCACACATCAACAGGCACAGCTGCTATTTGCACCAGTAAGTTAGCACAACTCTGGCGTGAAAAGACAGATGCACATCTTTTAACATCACCTCCATGTGCGTTCACAGCCTTGTTTTCTATCGAGCCAGTGGGGTTTATTTATTTATTTATTTTTCTTGTTTCCCACTTCCGAAATTAAGGGAAAGCAGAGAATGTGCTTGCTCTGGTTTTCTGAGGTCTACTACACAGGGCGTAGAGTAGTACCGTTCCAGATTACACGGTGGGCAAATACTACCAACCAGCAGATGCTTCCTACTTCTGTAGTGTCCGCTGCCCCACGCAAGACAATGTTCCAAAATCGCATCTTTCTTTACCTTTCATACGAAACAGGTATAAACGCCAGCTCTTTCTCCAGCCTATTAAACACCCGAGGCTGGTGTGTTTTTTATTGGGGGGGGGACCATCATTATAACGCCCCCAGCCCTGGTTTTGAAGCTGCTACTTGAGCAAAAAGGGTGTCAACTCAATTGCGGACTGCAGTTTTAAAAATAGTGCAGCTGCACGTGATCGGAATAGACAAGGAGCGGGAGACGGGGGGGAGCGGGAAAGAGGGGGGGTGAGAGGAGTGGTCCCTCCACCGAGCCCCCACAACAAACACGTCTACAAAACAAAACAAAAAAAACAAAAAAAGGGGAGGGGGCGCAGCTGCGCGGTACCCACCATCTTGCAGTCATCCAGGGCTAGTCTCTGGGTCTTAGGGGCGCCCTCGGTGCTGCCGCTGTCTCGGCCTTCGCAGTCTCTGCCGTGCAGCGACGTTTTGCCGATTTGGAAGATCGAGCCTGTGGACCTGGGGCGCTTTTTGCGCCCATTCGGTGCAGAACTCATTCATACGCATCCACCAAGCAAAAGCTGCTGCTTACACGGGTGCCAGCCGCGGGCGGGCAGGCGGGAGGGGCAAAGATTTTCCACCACGCCAGATTCGAGTGCCGCCGCCTCAGGCGGCAGCGGCGGCGGCAGCAACAGCAGCAGCAGCGCGTCGATGAAACCCGGCGAGAGCTCCAGAATCGCTCGCCTTCGCCCGGCGCCTTTTTTTCCACCCACCCTCCCCTCGGCTTCTCTTCACAGGCGGGAAGGCTGTTTGGGTTGTTCGGCCGTCAAGGGAGCACTCGAGGAGACGGTGGCTCGCGGCATCGCCTCCCGTCGGGCTAACGGGCAGCAGCGAGGTGGAGGCGAAGGGATGCTCAACAACTTCTTCTCCCTTTCAGCGCCGCCACCCGCAGCGTTGTCAATCCCTGGAGCCAAAACTGAGCCGCTCTGGGTCCGCTCTGCCCGCCCGGTTTGCAAGCGGCGGAGATTCGTCCGAGCGGGGTTTCCATTCAGGACGGGAGAGGGTGGGGGGGGGGGAGAGGGAAACGGAGCCTTTGCCCTCAGCCCGCCGTCTCCAGCAAGCCCCGCTTCTTTGTGCCTCCTTCGCGCACAGCACCAGCTTCTGGCTGGCTCGTCCCCCTCCCTC
>JANHFT010001554.1:351514-364055 GCA_032467955.1 Pseudoxenodon macrops
CGCCGCAGCACAGAAGGGGAGCGAAGGCATGTGCGCCTGTGTATATCTGGCAGAGTTGGGCGCGCGCAGGCGCACGCCTCAATCGGGCGATTTCTTTCCCTGGGCTGGAAGCTACTTGTTCCACTTCGAGCAGGTCTCGTTGGCGGGAAGGCTCCCTTTGGCTATAAGCCTCCCCCACCCCCCGACGGGAGGAAAGAGAAAGCCGCTGAGGTTGCTCCTCCAACAAGGCGGGGCCTGATGTTGCGCCAAGGTTAGCGGCTTTAGCCCGCGAAGCTAACTCAAAAGCCCTCCAAAACAGTCCCTCGTACCGGAGACAGGATTTCAAAAATAATAATAACAATAGGATCCACTTGCAAAAGTGGAGTTCTGGGGCCTTCTGGAGAACCGCCTTCTGAGGTTCCATCACCAGGCTCTAATCTTTTTCCCCCTACTATTCCCCCCCATCCTTTTTTCCCCTTCTATCTGGTATCCCAAAAAAGCAGAGGCATAGTCTCCTCACCGTATGTTGAACCAGGTCAGTTGCAAGGCTAGCAACTGCGTTCAGATAGTATACTCAACTAGGTTAGTGTTTTTTTTCTCAAAAAGTGTGGGTCGATTGTGCTTTGCATATTGTGTGGACTCAACATTGATGGTTCAGTATATTGTGCAATACAAGAAAAAAAACCTTGATTTAGTATGCAGGCTAGGTGTGCTGTATTTTGCAAACAAAGCCATCGAATTGGATCAACCCATCTGGATCATGAACTATTGAAGAAAACACCAGGTGTTTCTCAGAAAAACAACAACATTTGGATAACAAAGGTCAAGGTTACTCATGCAGGAGAGCTACCAGTAGTTGTCTCACTTGAATAAAATAACTAGGTTTATTTCCACAGACCAGCAAATTCCAAATCTGGATCTACTTTTGACTGGTACTTACTGGATAAATTACATTTTGGACATTTGAGGTGAACAATCACTACATATTCATCATTTTCCTGCAATTTCTTGGATATACTGTACAATACAACGATTAATGATAGAACAAAAAAGTGGACATAATTCTCTTCGCAGAAAGTGGGAGACTGAGTTCTAGTCCTGCCTTATCCATGAATTCTGGCTGGGTGACTTGGACCAGAGACTGTCTCAGCCCAACTCACCTCACAGGGTTGTTGTGGGGAGCATTTGAGGAAGGTGTGTTGGATATGTTTGCCACCATGAGTTATTTATAAAAATAATAAAGGAGGGATACAAATAAATTACTCTCATAAAATCTTAGATGGCCATGTGTATGTTCAGCCTCTCCTTAATGGCTTTTTTTAATAATTGCAGAAAATATTTTATTATGCAAAATTATAAAAAATATTTTTATTGGGAGCTACTCATATAAAACTAGGCAGTACTTTCAGTTATGAAAAACAATAAATTTTCATCTCAACTTGTAATTAATATAGTAAGATTCAGCTTTGACATAAAGCATCTTCATTATTTATTAAAGTAATATTTTAAATTTACAGTATCTTCACAGATCAATTTATACAACCAATGTCAATTAAAACACCATAATTGGTTACAACATATGTAACTATAACTGTAGTATGATTATAACAAATTATAGAATTATCCAATTATAAAATCTGAAAAAGAGGCCAGAACGTACTTCCTGGAAAAAAGTTCTAAATTGAAGTCAGTTTTAAAAAGGCTAATTACAAACACATACTAATTTAATAGAGTTTGTTTTAAAAAAAAGGCCTCACGAACCAACTAAGACTCAAATAGATTAAGAAAAACTTAGCCTGATGTTTAGGGCCCCAAATTGTTTAAGGCTGTTAAAGCCAACAGGTAAAAAGGACAGATAATGTCACCAAACATATTAAGGATCTCCACCTGCCTTAATGCACTGATTGAACAATAGTTCTCAATTTGACTGTTTTAAGTATGTATATAAATTATGGCTTACAAATCATATTGCTCTTGTATAATAGTAAAATAGGCTGTCAGCCTATTTGCAGCGATCACAGCTGTTTAAGAAAACTGAAAAGCTTGGGTTTCAGATTCCAAGATTTTGAACATGAAATGTCCAGTTGAAGACTGAAATTGCTGTTTTGAGTTCAGGAGAGCTTGTTGCACTCTTGTGAAAACATTAAAGCTGGTTTTAGCCAGTTTGAAAGCATTTCAAGACTGAATTTAAAATAAGTGTTCTGCATTTCAGATTTCAAGCTCGGAATGCTTTTGGAAGCTGAAAATCAGAACCAGCACTTCAAATTCAAAATGGAGCATTTTATGCTCAAACATTTTAAATTTGAAATGTTTTGTATCCATTACTAAAAATTGACATCAGAACTGAGGTATTTTCATTTTTAATTATTTTGGGATTTCATGCCTGAAAAGAATATACAATGTAAGGACTGCTTCTATGTCTTTTTTTTTGTTGCTATTATTTCAATATTTTTAATGTGTGCATTATTGGTTTCATATAAAACCTAGGAAACACTGGAAATGTGGACTATAGAAATATCTGTGCTATTAATTCCCATTTTTCTTGTAATAGTTCAGTTAAATGGACCAGAATCAAAATTGTTTAGTAACTTTAATTCCTCTCTGAGAACTGAATTTTGGTATGGCCCAAGACAGTCCAAGTATGATAACCTAAATCACTATGAGGAATGCTGTATACAGATGTGCATTATGTTAACAATCTGAATACACCATAATTATTGTATAACATTTAATGGAAGAACTATAATCCAGTAATAGAGCCAATCTTAGATTCAATCCAAATATCTTTAGATGGGTATTGGAAGACTTTGTTAGAAATTACAGAAGATGTAAGTATAGATCAGTGTTTCTAAACCTTGATCACTTTAAGATGTCTGGACTTAACTCCCAGAATCTCTCAGCCATAGACTGAGTTTGGATTCTGTTATAAAATTCCTAAGTTTCTTGTTGCTATGGTTGTTACTTTTATGTCGGCAATAATTACATTCATTTTGGTTATAGAAAGATATAACATCAACCATGTTCTTGCATATTTATGTTATATGATTACACAGGTGGAGAAAAATATCATTCTTGCCCAGATCACTAAGATGAGCTAAGCATGCTGGTATCATTTTCAGAAAATAGTGTCCCGCATCAAATATTGCATACAGAGAACATTCTGGAAACAGCACCTAATGAATATATTCTTTGTGTAGCAGATGATTCTAGTGATCTTGTAAACAATTAGGATGAAAAATATGGACAAACATATACAACTCAGCTAATATTTTAATGTACCTATATGTAGGATTACTGATTGTACACTTTTCTCTGATATGATTTTTATGCCCTTAACAACTACAAAAGATGAATAAACATAGTGTAGATGTGATGGAGAAGATTCATGTAATAAATTCTGTCTTGCAGCTTTTAAAATAATGAAACTGCGTTCACAAACAAATGCAAATATTGGCAACAAATCCAGATCCAGAACCTGATAGTAAGCTATGTTTATACATAAGTAATATATTACGTCTTGATATAAATTTATATTATTTCATTTATAACCTGCCTCAATGGATACTTTCTAGGAATATATATGTGTAGTAACAGCAGTATGCTCCATTACAGAACATGAAAGTTGCTTAGGTGGTATTTTCTTTTTGAAACAAAATCTTTAAATGTATTTCCACAGATGGAGAAGCTGAAACCATCTGGAATTGCAAAAATATTTCATGAACAGAGTGCATCCTGGAATTGTATTTTTTTGCTTTACAATATAGCACTGCTCCTATTAATAATAATAATACAAAAAGAATCCCCATCAAAAATGCAAAACAAACCTGGCAATAGTACAGATATATAAACAATAAATATAAAGAATCCTGTAAACACAGAACTGAACCTAATATTTATAAGTCGTCGTATTTGTCATTAGTACTGGACTTCTTAACAGATCACAGATTTTCCATACTCACTGGATCTTTTTGCTTAAATACTGCATTTGCTTAGAGACAATGTTTGGCACATGAGTCTTAACAAACCAGGGCCTGTTAGTTTTTGTAACAAGTCTGATTAACTACCTTCCTGTTAAATTTTTAATTATTTTTTAAATTGTAATTTGCCACAGGATTTTTTAAAAACAGGAAAGCTAAAGTTGGAAATTTAAAATGAAGAAATAATGAAATTTGAAGCCATTGAGTTTTCAATAATTTTCAATGCTGGCGATAATTTTGACTGATTACATTAGAAATTTGTTAATAATAATATATGAGAGGAGCCCAATATAAAATGTAAATACTTTCCTAAGGGATATAATGAATTGAATGGAGAACTTAGCCTTTAATTATCAACCTTTAGAATTGCTGCTGCTTGGTTTCCAAGCCATGATATGTCAGCAATAAGTATCCCAATCCAGCCTTTTAAATTTGAAAAGCAAATACTTGATTGTTACTATTTCAGTTACCTTGATATGGAATGACACAAGAAAATACAGGATAGAGCATGAGAGAGAAGGGGGATGTAGAATGAGGAAGCTCAAAGTCTCTTAATAATTGCTATTTTGAGATTTGACCTAAATCTTTCTTTTAGGACTACAGGTAATATGACCGCATTTGAGCCCCAAATTTGTTAAGTGAGTCAGGCCTCATTTTACAACCTTATTGCCACAGTTGTTAAGCAAATCACTCCAGTTTTCAAGTGAATCACATTAAATCAAATCTGTGGCTTGATCTGGATGGCAGCTGGAAAAATTACAAATGGTGATTATGTGATCCCAGGATGGTGCAACTGTCATAAATATATGCCAGTTGCCAGCCATCCAAATTTTGATGCTCCCCGTGCTCCGTTTTGGCTGGCAGGCTGCTGCAGGAGACATCCGTCCCATCTCCTCCCCTGCCCCCCCGGACGGCCTGAGGAGGACAACTACAATGCTGATCCGGCCTTAAAGAAATCCAGTTTGATACCTCTGCTTTAGCAGAAATCATTAGGAGTACTTAATTCCTTTCATTCTCTCTGTTCACTTCACCAGACCTAACAGGGCCTGTTTTAGGCCCTTGTATCAAACAGTATTATTTTGGTGGATTCTGGAGTTGTGCCTTCTTACAGCAGTACGTGATCTATGGAGTAAAATCCTCTCCCCCGCCCCCCGCCCCCAAATTCAAAAATACCTGACCCTGTTAGGCTCTCATAAGGCACTGAAGACCTGGCTGTTTCCCCAGGCATTTGAGCTTGATGATCTCTGCTGCTGATGTGCTTTTTATGGAGGTGGGAGTGTCATAGTTTTATCCTTAAACAACCAGGGTTGTATGTTGTAGTTTTTGTGCTTCTAATCCATGTATGATGTCTTCATACATGTGTGAGGTGGGTGGCAATTTAAGCCAAATAAATACTGAGCTAATTAATTTTATGCAAGCGATGCCTAATAACTTGGCATAATAAAAATGTTTGCTTCTTAGTCTGCATTTTCCGTGTACAAATTGTCTATTAGTTGATATAACTAGCATTCTTCCTTCTTTCTTAGTAATGGTAAGCAAAACCTGGTGGAACACAAACTATGCTATCAATGACATCCATAATTTCTTCTCTCTATGGTTTCTGAGACTTCAACAAAAACGAATGCCACGTTTGATATGTTTCATGTATTCATATTTGCTATTTAAAAAACCTTTGGTAGGAAGACCATAGCATAGTGCTCCTGTTCTTTTGAATAAAGTGCATTCTGAAAAATAAAACCTCACCCCTACCTCCATAATGCTTGTAAAGGACAAGATCTGATAAAATGAGGTAGATTTAAGAGGAGGCTAAAAAGAAAAAAATTCCAGGAAAAATTGCTGGCATTCAATGGCATTTGGTCAAACAAGTTAGGCTGGATGTGAATTATTTTTTCAGCCATATTTTGCACCAGTATAGGAGAGACAATTTGGTCTAGTAGCTAAGGTTCCAGACTAGAAACCAAAAGACTGTGAGTTCTAGTTCTCCCCTAGGCATGAAAGCTGGCTGGGTGGCTTTGGACCTGTCACTCTCTCAGCCCATGACATCCTGCATGGGCAACAAGCCGGTTGTTCTATTCCAGGGGTGGGCTGCTGGGTTTGCAGGGGTTTGGGAGAACCTCTAGCTGAGATTTTGTGCAGTTCAGAGAACCCTCAAATCCCACTCCTGGCTGGCCCTGCCCCGCCCACCCCGTCCCTCGCAGGAGTCCCCATGCAGCTCATTTTGGATGCAGGTAAGTGCAGGGTACGCGCGGAGGCTCAGGGAGGGTGAAAAACAGGCCAACCGGAAGTTTGGGAATGCTGGAAACGGGCCCATTTCTGGTCTCCAGAGTGCCTAGGGAGCCTGGGGATGCTGTTTTCGCCCACTTGGAGGCTCAAGGAAAGCCTCCGGAGTCCGGGGAGGGCAAAAATGCCCCACCGCCACCATGGTGCAGGAGGCCGACTAAGCCATGCCCACCACGGTCACCACAGCCATGCCCACCCAGCAACCAGGCAGAGAACCCCTTGCTAAATTTTTTGAAGCCCACCGCTGATCTATTCCTGTCGCAATTAAATGGATCAAAGCAAGACAGATCCTGCACTTGGAGGAAAACGTTAGAAAAAAAGAAAGAAATTTGCACTAATGTATGCCGTGTTATCTGTTTCAACAAAACGTTTTATACATTATTTATGGAGCATTATACAATCTAAAATGGGAAAGAGACAGGGCAGAAAAAAATATAGGTCTAAAGAACAGTGTCGGTACTTTGAGAATTTCAGGGACAGAGCGTTCCAGAGATGTGGCATCATCACAGAAAAAAAAAAGGTTTTTGCAGTAACTATCAGGTGATGGTCAGTTCACACATCAAGATCCCATCTGATTTAAACATTCTGTCAGTGGTTTAGTGCAGTTTTTTTTTAAAGCCTGGCAACTTTTAAGATGACTGGATGTCAACACTCAGGCCCTGCCTAGCATGCTGGCTGGGGAATTCTGGGAGTTGAATTCCACATGTCTTAAAAGTTACCAAGTTGATTAATTCTAGTTAATTATAATAATAGTGCATATTGTATGCATATAATTATGTATAATAATAGTGTTACTCTGGAATAATGCTGCATAGGCTTGATAATTAACTGATACCAGCTAAATAAGATCTTTTGAACACTGCTCTGCAAAACAATTGTGTCAGATCAGAGCCGGTTGTTGGGCACCTTTGGGACATGATGTTAGGTCTCTTCCAGAACAACATTAAAATGGTGTTCGGAAGTGGTTTAAACAGCTGTACGTGGTGGAAAAGTTGTCCTATGAAGTAGCAGAGAGACATCTTTCTCTTCGTTATATACAGCAGCTCTTCCTGCTATACCATGTGTCATTTGCTGTTCAGATTGCAGGGCTGGTTGTTAGATCTGGATTAGCAAAACAGTCCTAGAAGACAGTACCCTGGGACCAAAGGGGAAGAGCTATGCCAAGGGTGTCAAACTCAAGGCCTGTGGGCCAGATCTGGCCTGCAGGTTGCTTAGATCTGGCCTGTGGGGCCGCCCTGGAAACAGCGAAGGACCAGCTTGTGGTGCCTCTTCCAGTGAAAACTGAGCTCAGTAGGCCGCGTGCGGTCCTCCTGAGCTCCGTTTTCACTTGCAGAGGGTTGCAGGAGGCCATCGCAGCTGAAAATAGAGCTCGAGAGCCTGTTTTTGCTAGCAGAGTGCTCGGGCTGCCACAGGTGCCCCCACCACAAGTGACATCGAGCTGGCCACGCCCACCCTGCACCCAGGCCCCCTGAGGTCAAACACAACCCTGATGTGGCCCTCAATTAAATCGAGTTTGACACCCCTGAGCTGTGCTCACAGTAGTCTAAAGTAGCCAATGAATCCTGGGATGATCCTAGGGTTTATCTGACTGCAATGCTGGCTAGTTGATAAACCGTATCAGTTTGCACTCATGGTAAAACAGCCATGTTGCCTGCCCAGAGGGCAAATCATTACTGTAACAATGGAAAAGCTGAGGACGACCTTGTTAACAAGGAATAGAGATAGTATAAAGACAATGCTATGAGACAGTTGCAGGGAGAAAAAGTTACCCAGGCATGTTTGTGCTATGGTTACTTGGAAATGAGGAAAGGCTTCTGAGAAACTGGTGGAGGAAGAAAGTCCTTAAAACAAATGCAACTTTTGCTCAAATGTGAAGAACAAAAATAAATATAATCTTTGACAGAAGCAACACAACCAAATGCAAAAACGAATTTCGAGAAGAACTTGCAAGTTCATGAAAAACCCATTTTGGAAATTCTTTAAATAGTTGTAAGAAGAAAAAACTATTTTGAGGCTACTGAACTGTTAGATGGCAGGGATGTTAAGAGTGTGGAAGAACAATAAAGCTGAACATCTATCTAGATGCCCATGAGCGAACTGCTTTCCATGAATGTGAATCTGGAAGATAGGTTTCATTTGGTTTAAGTTGGGCAATATAGTTTAATATATACAAGTGCAAATGGTGTATAATTAAAAAATATATCTGAACTTCATATATTCTCTAATTTCCATGAACTTTGCTCATCCTGAGCAGAGATCCTTAGGACTCCCCTGACATGGTTTGGAGTGGCAGAAGACAGCATTTCCCCTGGAATGGCTCTATCTCTGTGGAACAGAGTTGATTCTGAGTTGTCTTTAGAAAAGACAAGATCATCTTCTTTCGTTTCTCCGTCTTTCTTCCAAAATAGATTATGGCTGAATAAAAGATGCTGGATTTTTTTCCGTGTATGTGTTTAATATGATTGACTGTATTGCAAACTATTGGAAAAAAATTGGTAGTGTAGTTTAGATCAGTGGTGGGATTCAAGTAATTTAACAACCGGTTCTCTACCCTAATGGTTTCTTCCAACAACCAGTTTGTCAAACTGCTCAGAAAGTTAACAAGCGGTTCTCTCGAAGTGGTGTGAAGTGGCTGAATCCCACCACTGGTTTAGGTATATAAAAACTAAACAAGCAACAAATGATTGAATCTGAGCTGGCAGTGACAGACTGGAAAAGGGATCTAGGATCTGTGATAGCTCAATGAAAATTTCAGCTTACTTTGGAGACAAGGAGAATACGCATTTTCCAATAGGAAAGGTGTTAGGAGAAAGGCAATCTTTCCTTATCCCTACCGGACTTTGCCACTCTTACAAATTTTGCACTGCACTGAATGTGACTCACCAGAAATGCAGTTCTAGCCTAGCTTTTCCTTGTTAATTTATACACAACCAAAGAATAAGTCTTCTTCATCTGTTCCTGGCTACCTTGGTCCAACCTACTAGAAACACTGCTATCCATTGCTTTTTGTCAGGACTTAAGAGTCATTGTCTCAAGGCAGCTAAGCAGACTTGCTTGGGATTTTTATTTTTTTTAACTTTCAAAGATGACAAAGCAGGGAAAAAAGCCTGTGGATCCTTCTGATAATCTGAAATGTATAAGATAATAAATAGAGAAACACACTATTAAGCTTTTGTCATTCCTGTCTCCTGATTTCTTTAGAGATAAATTATTGCAAAACTTTCCAAAAATTTATAGAGGAAGTACTGATATTAAAATAGCAACAGCGGATTAGTATACTTTCATATTTACATTTGTAGAGCAATTTAACTCTACAGGAGAAGCAAAACGGGAAAGTAAAAACAAGATTCAAACACACACACACACACACACAACTTTGTTGTCCTCACAAAAGGAGTAATGGATACTTGGACAGGCTTTCAAGATTGTAGTAGCACATCTCTTCTTCAATAAAGTACCATTCCTGGAATCCATGTAGTGTTTGTTTTTTGAACTGACTTACTTTAAAGAGCTGACAACAATAATGCTTCTAGTATAATGGCTGTAATGTCTTCATGGTGGATCTTACACTTTTATCCTTCTCTGATGTAGTGAATACATAGTATTTATAAAATATTTACTGAGAGGAAATCTGTTACGGTATGTATGAAGTGGTCTACTGGAAAGCATTATGCTGTGAATCAATTGTCTTCTGAATGCCTTATTTGTTTCAAGACACAGCTGAGAATATACTTGAGAAGGAAGTTCCGGGTTATATTTTTGATTCAATGAAAATGAACTATTTTAATTTAATGAGTAGATAAGACCCATATTTCTAATTAAGCATTGAAAGGCAAGTGTACCACCTTATCAGTTTTTATTTTTCCCCATTTTGTTTTCCAATCCCCTAAAATATGGAAAGTTAAATTTAAACATATTTTTATTTGGTTGGAAACAAGTGTAAGTTTAAGTAACAACATCCTATTGCTTAAAACCCTAATAAAGCTACTTGTATTGTACTTCAAGAAAAAAACACTCTCCCCATTTTTAACTATTCACATGGGGAGACAATAACTGAAAATACGTCTCCAGAGCAACTTAGTTTGCCTTTCTTGTTAATCATAATTTATTGTTGGGAATGGTGGTGCGTCCTATGGCGAAAATATATGCTTGATAGCTCAGTTATTTGACATGTGGATTTAAAGGGCCTTTTTCCCTTTCAAAATGAGATGCATCACTTCCCATTGTAAACAGACACACTGTAATGTTGTGGCATGTAGTTTGCTCTTTCCTTGTGGTTTTAGCCATTATGAAATTGTGAAGCTCTGTGGTTTCTTGTTGCCATGGTTTTTGAGTAATGCTACATAGAGCTGTTTTATTCAGGGACCTGCATGCTGCATGTCTTTGGAGAAGTATCAAAAACATGGTTTGTTTGAAGGAACACATCCAATATATTTTCTAAATGACATGTGTTTTCTGATGAATTTAGAGTAAACCAGATGTTGGATTTTTAACAATCCCTAGAATTTGAGATAATTTAGGCTACGTCAGAATCACAAATTGGGAATATAGAATTATCCTTGAACAAAATATGGAGGCTGGAGAACTAAATGAGATTATACAGTTGCAGAATGCTACACTGGTTTTGTACAGTATGATCTACTGGACTCAGTTAAGATATAGATATTGCTTATACAACATAGGTTGCAAGTTCCTAAAGAGACACATTGAAACACTCAACCTATGCTTTAATATCAAGATGCTCTGCTTATAATTTCACTATAATCCAGCAACCAGAAGTAGGAATTCTGTCTCAAAGCATGTTGACTAGTATATTTTTATAGAAAACTGGGAAGGCATGCCTCTTCTGCCAAGCATTTGTGGGATAAGAAAACATCCCAAATGTTTTTAAATTACCTGTTATTTTGTTTTGAGCACTAAATTTATTGTTTTTAAAACATTGTTAACTTTATTATGATGGTACACTGTTTTTAAGATGGCTTTATTGTTTTCTTGTAAATAGTTGTGAGGTTTTTTTTCTGACAAGAAAAATGTTTCAGAAACTTGATAAATAAAAAGTATATGTGACTGTGCATATTTCAGTTTTGTCATCTGTCTTTCTTAGTTTAAGTGTTTTCATTTGTACACTTAAAAAAAACCAGTAGTCCAAAATATACTGGGTTAGGTTTTTGTGGAAGACATGCAAAATGGACAAATATAAAATAAATTCCTTTCAAAACAAGGTCCATATTTGGAATAGAAAATTGTATGTATGATTCATTCTAGGCCATGTTCACAGTTGACCACACTGCTTATTCGTTAGCTGGTCCTTGGGGGAAATTTAATGCACTGGAAAAAGTCTGGCAATGAAGAAGATTTGGATCTGGGCCCTACACTGCAGCAAAAGCTTACCCACTTACACAACATTGTGCCTTAAATGCTGCTGGAGTCACATTGGCCATCTTGGGACATCTGTGACAGTTGGTAGATGGGGTGTTAGTTATAAATTGCTTTCTAAATATAAATATTATCATGCTGTCTAAAAACAATATGATTGGAACTATGTGACACTTCCTAATAAATTACTTAACTGAGCCCTCAAATGCCTGCCTATGTGTGCAATAGAAATTATTTAATGTTTCCAGGACTTAATTTTAGTTGGAGCTCATTGTGTTAACACATTCAATGCATGATTTAGGTGATATAACACTGGAAAGAATAAGTCAACTCCCTCAAATGTCAAAATAAGTGCAAAACATCCCTTATTGTCAATAATTGCATTATATGTCTCAGTTTATAAATTTGAGGCTGAAGAAGATTGGGAAGCTGACAAAAAATTGTATGTGCTTATTCTATGGCAATTCTATGTAAAATGCAAGCTTGCTTCCTTTCCAGACTTCATCCTAGATACAGGTCTTTTCTATTCCCAGTGTTGGACTCCAACAGAGGAAGAGAGAAAACTAACGTTCCAAGTCACTAAAAGAATGCTTGATGTGAATGGAATAATAGTAATAGCTATTTACACGTCCTTCCAAAAGTGCTCAGAATTTACTGTAACTCAAGATAGCTGTTGTGTAAACACAAGTACATATGTTCTGTGCATTTGCACATGACAATTTTTTCATAGTATTTTACAGTAGCATATAGTACAGAGGTGGGTTCCTACCAGTTCGGACCAGTTCTATAGAGTAGGTAGTAAACCTAGGGAGTAGTTCGCAGCACCGGTAGTAATGGCAGCCTGAATCCCATGTTCCCCAAGCCGGTTCAAACATCAGACCAGGTGTTTGTGTGTCTCACAGAGAGAGAGAGAGAAGAAAGAAAGAAAG
>JANHFT010001554.1:364155-380364 GCA_032467955.1 Pseudoxenodon macrops
CCAGATCCTGAAGATGAAACTCAAATACTTTGGCCACCTAATGAGAAGGAAGGACTCACTGGAGAAGAGCCTAATGCCGGGAAAGATTGAAGGTAAAAGAAGAAGGGGAGGACAGTAGCCACTGTAAGCAGTAAGCATGAGCTTAAATGGACTCGAGGATGGTAGAGGAAAGGAAGGCCTGGAGGAACATCGCCTATGGGGTCGCAATGGGTCGGACACGGCTTTGCAACTAACAACATGGTATCAGCCTGGTGACATAACATTTCAAGAAAAACACTTACCCCTATGTTTTAGTGATCTAGACCGCTGTTTTAGTGATCTAGATAGATTTAGTTCTATTTTATTCTAAATATTGCAAATAATGAATCCTTGAATAGTACTTTCCAGACTACGATGAGTGGAGTGCAGTTGAAGTTGCCAAGACAGTTGTCCGAAATTGGCGTGAACTGAGTTGGAATTTAAAATGGTGGAAGAATTCTCTGAGTCTTCACCATTATGTTAGTCATGGTCAAAATAATATCAGTTAGATGCATAATCTGTATGTATAATAATTATTGAAACGTGAATAAATTTTACTAACTTCCTGAAAAGTGCTGAGCAACTATATAGTGAGCAAGCTGAACATTATAATTTAATATTCAGCCCTCATCATATTTTAAAATACTTTGATTTTAGTACTATTTATTTATTTAGATGAACAAATGGAAAATGTGTCTACTGTCTTTACTTCTGCTGGCTAATCCTTTCAAGTCAGAAGCATCCAAATCATAGTGAGGTGCTCATTTCTATCTGTGACACTTTGTGTATCCCAAAGAGAACATTTTCAGGTCCACAGATGACTTCTGATGTTTATATGCCTTACATAAAAAAATTGTAAAGCACTGAATATCTTCAGATAACTGGACATTTGCAAGAAGCTCAGATTTCGACCGTGCATAAAGGACCTACAGGTGTACAGGTGTGCATATTTGTTCTTCAATCTATGTAGGATGAATGCATGATTGTAAGCCAGGCTACCATCTACAAATATGTACTTACATTATGAGGACAGCAGGATCAAAGTAAATTATCTCCTGCTGAGATGAATATATTCCACAAGAATGTAGCAGCTTGCTAGTAAATATTATTGGACTCAATTAAGTAATACACCAACTGTGATTAAAGTACATCTCCATCTGTGTTGCCCAGTTATCACCCACATGAATAGTGGGCTTGAATTGCAATTGGGAAATAGAAAGGGACTAGATAAAATGAAAAAGCCATTAAAAATCCTGCCAAATACACTTTTACACTAATTAAAAAACAAAAATGTAGTAGAATCCTGATGTGAAGGGAGAAGAGGTAACTTCTATCATGTAGAAAACTGCTGAATTATATGACAATATACAGTTAATGTAATTGCTTAATCGTTAGATTCTATATCAGATACTATTCAATTGATTGGAAATAGTGATATTCAATGTGCACATAAATGGATAAATGTTGAAGTTGAACATGTACACCTTTGATGCAAAAAGAAAAAAAATTGAGATGAAAAAACATTGAAAAGAAAAAATCCAAAGGACTAAATCTCTCCAAAGTATCATGATTGATTTCATTATAAACAAATTTATACAACGTGAGAAAAACCTGTTTATCTTGGGATAAAATAGTATCCATCCAGTTTCAAAGATATTAAATATGCCATTTCCCCTAAATTAAGTATTTATTCGTGAGAAATGAAAAATGGATAATACAACTTTTGTTTTGATATATGAGGGAAAAGGAATATGAAATATTAGGCTAATGAATTTTGTATCTATTTCATGCGAACTGATGAACCATAACACAGCAGATTATAACAAGCTTTTATTTTTCATTACATGTTGTCCATGTTTGAATCATTTGTTCAGATCTTTTCATAACAATGACTAGCTTGGAATATTTCAAAGGCACACAATTATTATCAAAACTCGATTTATTTGGTAAATTAACTTAACTGAGTATTGGCAGCCTAATATTGGTTCAGATAATTATTTATTTGTGGCGGAAATAAACAACTAAAGGAGGATTCCACGTCAAACACTTCAAAAGACTTTATAATATTAAAAACCTCTGAATGCTTAATAGGTAAAATAAAATGGTTTTATGCAGTTCTGAAAATCAAGACATCAGGATGAACTAAGCTGGCCTTTAAAAAAAATCCTAAATCATCCTAGCATATTTAGGAGCAATTTATGATGACATCAGTTCAGTTGATGAGATACAAACATATCTTGTCAGAGACACTGATTTTTCTGCTGGAGTATTGTCATAGAGTCCCACATGAACAGATTAATAGTTATTCATGCTAGATTTGTTATGCCATACAATAAAATAACATGTCTTTCAATTGGATTTAAAATGACATATATAATACATGCCCATCACCTATTCCCTTTCTGGGTAAGCAACATAATGCAGAGTTCAACAAAGAAGTCAGAAGAAATTAAAGAAAAGCAGAAGGAAAAAAAATGGGTTTAGTCTATCTCCATTCACTAATTCTTTCCATTCCTCTCTATACTTCCAACTAATCTTTGTTTGCATTGTGGCCACATCCTGCCCTGTAAATGGAATTTTCTTTACATTTTCATCTCCTTTCAGCGGATCTCATTAATTCCATCCAGTCACAACTTTATCAGTCTCCCCTTTCCTCTTTGTCCATTCATGTTTCCTTTTTTAAAAAGTTGCTGAGATCAGAAATTTATATTTTTACCATTAGGTTTGAGACAAAGATTGTCAGTAAAGATTCTAGCACAATTTCAATTGTATGGCTGAATTGCAAGCCAGGTCTAAATCTTTAGAAATAACTGTCAGACCAAAAGCAATGATTCATCCAATAATCTTCCCCAAAGGCAAAGTAAGAAACAAAAAGTATTTAGATTATAAAAATAATTTATTTACATTTCAAATCAGCTGATGATTTAAAGCCAAGAGGTTTACTGTTTTATCTGGCTTAAAAAAATCTTTTATTGAGCCCATTGACTGCATAATCTTCAACATAACCTGCTTAAATAGATCAGATATAACTGCAACAATAACTCAAATTTAAAATGCACTCATAATATATATTTTTTCCATTTAATTTCTAATAGCTGTGTGGTCTTTGGTCTCATTCAGATAGCATACTTTAACTGGATCTTCTCAGTATTCATCTGCTCAGCAATAGCACACCTTGTAAACTGTTGATACTTCTTCAAAACTATAATAATATTAACCCAGTTAATTTATCCTGTAAAATAAGTTTAGAAACATTAAAGTGGATGACTGGTTTGAAGACATATTTATTGAAGATTTCAAACTAATATTTTCAAGCATAGGATTGTCTTTTAATTCTTAAATTCTGTTATCTGTGTTATCAAATAATTTTCTCATTAGAATATCCATTAATTATAATTTCATTTTTGGAAAATTATGTCATGGTTTTTTTGGGATACTTTTTTTTACACTGTATACATTTAGCATATCACCTTTCAATTATTTTCATCATGGCTTCTTTCCTTCCGAGTGAGAAGTAAATTGTTAGAAGCTTGGAAAATTGAGTTTAGAGATAACAGAGTTTTTGGTGGAAGGAATGAAGTCTGTTTTTAATAAGTTAATAAATTCATAGCATTTAAAATCCGCCAAAGATGGAGGACTCTTGATGATACTAGCATGACATGCAACTTCCTTACAGTATTCTCATGATATAACCATGATTACTTCAATAGTGTTATCTTTTATGATGACAATGATAGAAAGAGTATAAATGGAAGTCACTATAGTTAAATTTATTTGCATGATAGAAACAGATCTTAACTAAAAGCAAACAAAATCTAATATTTCACAGAAGAAGAAATATTTAATTGAAATTAAGGTAGAACAGAATAAATAAAACAGAATATGGACCATAATCAATAACTATGCTAATTAAAATATGTATTCACTTCCAAGGATAAACTATGCAATCATTGGAATATAGCCAAACTAAGCAGATGGATTTAATTTGTGCCCAAAATTGTAGCTAAAAATGTATTTCTAATATTCAATTCAGCACACATAAGCAAAGTATTTTAACTATTTTAACCCATAATGTTAAAACTAATAAAACCATAGTAATTTTTATATAATAGGAAATATATTATCAATGAAATATTTAGATTAACATATCTAACAATATGTCACAAATATATATCAGAGTATGCAAATTGTCTGTATATATTCAGGAATCTGCTTCCAGGATTGAATTTGCATATATCTTTACTTACTTTTGGTATCAAATTCAACGTTGTAAAACACTTTTAAATTCTAATGAGAGTTTATCCCATCCAAAGCACCAGGTTGAGCCCACTGTAGACAATCTTGGGTCCTTTAATAATTAGCAATGAGCCAATGCAAGGATAGAAACACAGGTATTGACAGGATCTGAAGCTTTTGTCAAAATGCAAAATGGATTTTCACTAGAATTCTTTCCACCTAAACACTGTTAGTATTTCCACTTCCAGTTGTTTTTCTCTGGCTGAAAGACTGATTGCTCAAATCATGAAAAGTGTCAGGATTTTTCTTAAGATTTTCAGCCACCACAGGGACTCTGGGAATGCTCTTTATTGTAGTAAAGTAGAATGTCAGAATCCTGAAAATTGTCCTGCTCTAGACCACACACACACACACAAACAAAAACACAGAGTTGAAGGGCTTTATTTAAACACCAACAACTCCTAATGTTATTCCCCAGAGTTGTTTTACACTAAACTTGCCTGCAAATAGCACCCCCCCTTCTCAAATTCCAAGAAAGTAAAATCCCATACGAAGTCAACCAACCAAAATACCAAATTCAAAGTCTAGGCATGAGTCCAAAGGCATGATATCCAAATCCAAGGTACAAGTCCAGAGTCTGTGCTCAGGCAAGAAACAAAATAGGAATCCAAGAAGCCAGAATGTAGACACAGTAGAAAAGCGAACCGTTGTTTCCAGCTGTTCCACCCTTTACAGGTGTAAGCCACTGTAAATCATTAGGAGGGGCAAGGCGGCCTCCTCACAAGTAGCCTTGCTGACCTCTGTTGTGCCTGCCTTCCTTTGGCCCCGTGCATCCTGGGATCTGATGGACGAGGCAACTATACCTCACTGACCAGCTGCAGCCGCATTATTTCTCCGCCCTGTGCTTCTGACTGGATCCTGAGCTTTCCAGCTGCTCCTGTGTCTCTCCCTTTTCCTTCAACCAGGTGCTCATCAAGTTGTTCCCAACAGCCCCTTTGAGGTTCATGGCGTCTCTTCTTCCTCTGTCCCATTCACTCTCTGCTCAGGGACCTTGACATCTTCCTGATATTCCTCCTTGTCCTCCTCTGACATTCCTGGAGTTGGCTCTTCCTCTTCTGAGCAGGTGTCAAGAGAAGCCATCACAAAAATCTTCCAAGTTTCTCTTTGTTCCATCTTATATCAAACAAATCAAAACAGGATTATTTTGAATTTATTTGTCATGCATCACCTCATTCTCAGGACTATGTAAACTTTCCTGAAACTCCTACCTTGTGGGTCTTTAATCCCTTTCTCTTAACAGCTTGTCTGTACTTTCCGTATACCCAGGGTCAGCTCTAAATTCCTTTACATAGATTTCAGTTATAAGCCCATAACTAACTAGCATTTGCAAAGATATTGATAAAAGTCTACTGTACAAATTGTAGAGATGTAGCAAGGTGACTGTTGTTCAAGGGACTTGAAACAGTCACTTGAATGTTTCTTTTGACTCCCTGAATATTATCTTACTAAGATTTACTTGTCTTGCCCTACTTTATTGCCTTTAAAATTTACACACTAATGTAAATGATGCAGGTTGTGATACAACTGCTCTTTCTTGTTGAATTGACTGAGTCAGCTAACATTGGGCTGAGCAAATGTTCGATAGATGTTCTTCATGGTTGCTATTGCAGCCGCAATAAATTATGGACTACTAGTTTTCTGATTACTATGTTCTCTGATACTGTGGTTTATAAATGCATATTTATAAGAGAAGCAACTTAGAACTAAGGAGAAACTTCCTGACAGTTAGAACAATTAATCAGTGGAACAACTTGTGTCCAGAAGTTGTGAATGCTCCAACAATGGACCTTTTAAAGAAGATGTTGAACAACCATTTGTCTGAAGTGGTGTAGGGTTTCCTGTCTAGGCTGGGGGTTGGACTAGAAGACCTCCAAGGTCCCTTCCAACTCTGTTATTCTATATTTATATTTTGAATATTGCCGGTGCTCTTTTTTATGTTTATTCTTTTTCATCAAAGGTTGAATCTCCTTTGAAAAAATTAACACGTTCAAAAACATCAATTGGCTATCATATGTATGGCTACAAGTTCTAGTCTTCAAAAATGTAGATTAAAGGAGCAGAGAGATACGAAAACCCTAGATTTTTTCCTGTCATCTGGGACAGAAATCACGTGAGATAGCAACACCTATCTAATCTGGCTATACTAAACTAGGCTTATCTGATTAAACTAAAGACAATATTACTAAAAATCAGTTCATACCAAACTTGCTGAGCTCAGCTGAGTGTCAATTCCATTATACATCATACATTTTCAACAATACTATTTTTAATTTGTTTACAGGCTAGAAACCAAGAAGCCATGAGTTTTAATTCCATTTTAGGCATGAAGTCATCTGGGTGATGTAGGACCAGTTGCTGTCTCTTAACCCCAGGAAGAAGGCAATGGCAAACCTCTTCCAAACAACTGCATAAGAGTGCTATGGTTATCTTCAATCTTTTCTCATAATGATCACATTGTTGTCCAGAAACCTGCTTGTTGGTTTTCTCAGGATAACAATTATCTTAATTATGCTGGCAGGGCTTGCATATATTTGAATGTATAATATGGTTCCTCCCCAAAAAAAATTCTAACATTTGAGAGCATACCCTGGCCATACAGGTCTTTTTGATTGCCTTGAACAGGCCAGATAGGAATTTTCCTTTTATCTAGTTACTCTATAATGTCTAATTTGATCAGTTCTGCCATTTTGCTACATTTTCACAAGCATTCATGTGTTTCCTGCCCTACTTTTCAAAGCTGATTTTTTGTAATAACGTTTTCCACATCATATTTGGATATTTAGATAATTTCTCCTTTTTATAAATATTTGTATTTTAGGTTAGGTTAGCATATTGAAAAATAGTTAGTTTTCACATGCTAGAGGGTAAGTATCCCAACAAGCTCGTTTCTCTTCATAAAGTGAATGATCACTTTTCTATGTTAGTGCTGCAAAGTAAATATGCAATGGGAAATTTATAATTAAAGTTTGTTGAACTCCTTAATTTTTCAGAGCTTGCATATCATTAAAATCTTTTCACTTTATATGAAAGCACCTCATTAGTTCTCTATGTATAAAAAAATGAAAGTTAACACTATATATTTTTTAAAAACTTAGTTTAATTGCTCCAAACATACAATAACACTCTTAATGGTGATTAAAATTTTAAAGTTACTATGAGCACCATAACGTTATAGATAAAAATATACAACCTAGATAAAAATATTCCAAAAATTAAACCAAGTCTTAGAAGCCTTACTAGATATCAACAGCATATTCATTATAGCTTACTTAACAAACAGACTTAAGCCTAAATATTTCAGAATTGTATTTACAAAGAATTAAAAATAAATGAATACTGTTTCCATTTCTACTGTTAAAATTTCTGGCTTTTCTCAAATTGGAAGTAATATTCCCAATAGTTCAGTAACATATACCTGAAACCAAAAGTCATTTCTTGCCATTATAATTTAACAACTTTTTATACTGATTATGATTATAGTATATATTCAACCTTCTGGATTCAGACATTTGAGAAAGTCACTGCATTTATTGGAGTCTAGAAACAAGTATTTTAGAGATACGAATTTATAGATAAAGTTCATTTACTTAACATCATGACTATTCAGATAGAAAGGTTACACTGTACCTTTGAAAATAAATTAGGTCAGGAATTTTAGAGAATTGTTACTTATATATGAAGAATAGCAATCAAGAATGTGATCCCAACATTTAATCAATTGCAGGTACAATTTTCAATCATTAATACTTTCAAGGCTGACACTTGTCATCTCCAACTCCTACAACCAATTTACAATATTCCGAACTGTTAAAAGTATTTCCACAATTTACTTCAAACTGTAAAATATTTTTAAAAGAAAATATACTGCATAATTATACATTATTTAATTGAACTTCATCTTTTACTTTCCATTCATGTAACTCAAGGCAGCTGGAAATGGTATCACCCTGTAGCATTTTGGGGGATGGAAACTGTTCCAGAAGTGAAAGGAGAAGTTGATGACTACTGGAGAAACTCTGGTCCATTTCTGGGGAAATTTAGCCTTTCCCCAGAAGTGCAGTCCTAGTATACCACATAATGCAGACTCCCGCTGATTTTCACTAACTTCTGGTTTCAAGTTTTGAGTCAGACTGTAATCTTGCACCTTGCTTTAGGTTTCAATCACACACACTTAAATGTGATTGCTATGGAGATTAGCAATTTTACTTCAAAGCTGAAGAGATAAACAGCAAACGAAGAATGTAAACAAAACAGAAGCTTACTTGAAGAGTTAGTAGTTTTCAATAGGAGCACACAGAAGAATAGTCCAAATCCAAGCCAGAGTTCCAAGAGCCAGGTCAAGGTTGTTAGTTAGCTAAGAGGTCAGAAGTTCAACGTTTCTTACAAACAGAATTTTTAGGAACATCATATAAAAGTCAGGGATCAGACATTTTCAGCAACATAGGTCAAAGGTGCTTCTGAGTTTCTCTTTCTGGCCATCTCTTTTCTCCTCATCTTCCCATATTCGGGAAAATTGGGTTGATGATCACAAAACATTAGAAACAGCAAAATATACAGACCTAAAACTAGATAAAATTAGGATAAAGTGCTCCTTCCTTTCTTCCTTAATCAATTATTCTTGGTTCTATATACATAGGTAAAAATTGAAAATCTAATTTTTGTTTCTTTAATGTCAGCTCTTAACATAAACACTGCTGATCAATAAGGCAAACCAATGAGTCTTTTGAGTAATTTGATAGACATCCACAAATAAAAAGGCAGCTAAATTGTCTCTGCTGAAAAACTGACCACCGTAGGCACTATACACATTTCTCTAACAAATTTCTCCCAAGTCATCCCATATATCTTAAAGTACATAACACATTTTACTATTTTTAAAAATCTCTCATGAAACTTCTGAAATGATTTCAAGAGGTGGAAAGCTGAGACTTAACATGACCATTATATGCAATAAGCACTGATATAAAGAAAAACATAACACTGAATTTCAAAATTGATAAGAAAAAATATTTTAACTGAAAGTAAGCATTTAATATGTGAACTATCTCTACAGAAACCATTAAGTGTGAGGTGATAGTTTGTATATGTATTTTATACATACCAGGTAATATTTGAAGTTAATCAGTGAAGTTTCACTGCTTTATGAATACTCTCATGAACCTCCCCAGGTTTATGTACAGATTGCAATTATAGACTTAAAGCACCAGGTCATCTTAAAAGGTATTAGAAAAAGCATCTAACATTTTTAATATGCAAACTTTTTCACTTCAAAATATAATAAAAATTAGTAAACCAAACACAGTAAATGATTGTTGTGCAGTTTTATCAGTGTTATACAGGAGATCCAAGATTGTATACCATTTGCATTCTTTAATCCAGATTTGTCTATTTCTTTGTCTTGTCGCCCACATACAAAATAGGGAATAGAAATCCTTAAAAAGGAAAGAAAAAATAGCAAAGAAAACAAAACACGATAAATCCCAAGACCCAGTTGATGGCATAAATGTAGATTATCACCATGTCCATGTCAAATCGCCATCCACGGCTATCGTCCTCAAAGTCCATATAATCCATTCTGTGAGCAGCATGTGGAAAATGCCTTCGTGTAAAGGAGTCTGTAGTCTGAAAACCTGCTGAATAAATATAACAACAATTTGATAAAACAGCTTCTGGAAAATAATTTGGTTTTATAACCTTTAAAACTATGTATGCCCAATACATGGAAATGAAAATGCATAAAGGAAAAGAACGAAATTTAGCGGCCCCCAACCTTTTGGGCACCAAGGACCGGTTCTGTGGAGAGAGATTTTTCTATGGACCTGAGGGGGCGTAGTTTTGCATGCTGCCTGCAACTGGTTGCTGGCATGCCATGGGCCGGGGCTGGTTCATGGACCGGGGGTTGAGGACCCCTGGGTTAATTTATGGTTTCTATAACCTTTACTAGAAACCAAGAGTGAAGTAGGAAAGACTCAGAACTTTCAATCAGAAGTCCTGCAGCAATAGAACAATAGCACTTAAGAGTTATATACAACCCATAGTGCTTTACAGCAGCGATCCCCAACCTTTCTGGCCCCACGGACCAGCATTGGCGAGAGCAGCGAATGGTGGCCGGGGGGAAGATTTTGCAAGCGCAACCTAGATCCCCAGCTGGCACAAATGAAGCTTCACACACTCAGCTGCCTCTTGTGCAGCCCAGTTCCCTTTATTTAAATGAAACACTTCATTGTGCAAGTGAAGTGTGATGTCAATATATCCACCCGTTATATATTTTAATATGTATTAATGGCTAACCTTATCAATTGTACTGATAATATCCTATGCTGTTGCTACTAATTAATTATAATTATAATGAAACCAATTACATTATAATAATTTGCTTAAATCTATAAAGAGAGCTTGAAACCAACCCACTTTAGGCTTACATTTCCTTGCTTCTTGTACTGAATCTGTCAACCAATCAGTTTGGTATAATTTTGTCTCAATCGCTAAGTTAAATGTACCTTTTGAGAAAAAAAACCCTCTCCTTCAGGGGTGATGAATATCAACATGATGATATCCATCTTTACATTTCCTGAAATTTTGAGTAGTTTGGAGAACTGGCAAATACCACCTCTGGGTGGCCCCAGAGTGGAGTGGGAATGGAGATTTTGCAATATCCTTCTCCCAGGAGTGGGGAGGAAATGGAGATTTTGCAGTATCCTTCCCTTGCCAAACCCACCAAGCCACGGCCACAGAACTGGTAGGGAAAAAAATTGAATTTCACCCCTGATCAGTTACACTTGTGATTGATTACTGGAATGTTCTGGATCAGGATGGATCAACCGTGATTCTGTTTCTTCTTCCATAGTGGACAGAAGGCCTGATTCAAGGCCCATTCTAAGTGGCTTGGGTCTCTCACTGCTTCTCGTTTAGTATCTATATAAAACCTCTTGGTGATTGTACCCAGTTGTATATTTTCACTTCTGGCTGGGACAGTGGTGAAATGTAAAAAATTTCCCTACCGGTTCTGTGTGCGTGACTTGATGGGCATGGTTTTTGGTTATGCGACCGGGTTTCTTTCTTTTTTGTCTCTCTCCTCTATTCCTTCTTTATTTCTTTCCTTCTTTCCTTTCTTTCTTGCCTCTCTCTCTCTCTCTCTCTCTCTCCTTCATCTTTCTCTTTCTCTCTCTCTCTCACAGACACAGACACCTGGTCTGGGCACATAGACAAGAGCCCGGAAGTTATCCTGCGCGACTGTGCCTAGCAGCAGCAGTGGCAGCCCCCTGCAGAGGGAGAGGGCCAGGCCCGACCGCGCCACCGTGCCGCTCTCCCTCTCTACCTGGCTACACATGTCCACCTGCCCTCCTAAAGCAGCACATCACAGAGCTGCGCGCCCTCCATCTCTTCCGCCTCAGCAAACTCAGCTTCTCTTTCCTCCTGCCAGACCCATCCCCCAGGCCAGGAGCAGAAGCCGCCCGCCCGCCTGGGTCATTTGCAGAAGGGAAGGAAAATGTTTTCAGGAGGCAGCGCCACGATCCCCTCCCTGATTCAAAAAACCAGGCCTATGGAAAGAGAAGTGGAGTTTGCTGATGCGCATTGAGAAAGCAGGAGAGAAAAACACTTTTAAACCTCCACCTCTTTCTTCTCAGCAAACTCAGCGTTTGGAAGGCAGGGAAGCATGGCAGGGCTGCGGACCGCGGGAAAGGGAGTAGGGGAGGCAGGTTGGGATGGTGGTGGTGGTGACAGGGGCAGGTAGGTAGGCCGTGACTTCGCAGGCTTATTTGGCAGGCAAATCAGGGGCGCAGTGCTTCAGGCAGGCAAGCGGCAGAGACTGGGCGGGGCAGGGCCAGTGAGCGGTGAGCAGGGGACCAGTTCGGGGTGTAGTCAGCCAGCCATTGGTAATGGTTCAGTGAACCAGACCACATGGCTGCTAACGGTTTTACCGAACTGGACCGAGCCTGTAGGATTTCACCTCTGGGCTGGGACAGTGATGCTGTTCAGCTACTGAGTCAGTGCCTGGAGTCTATGAGGGCCTGGATGGGGAACAATCGGCTGTCACTCAGCCCTAATAAGACAAACTTGATATGTGCAAACGACCAGTTCAAATATGAAAGTCCAATTAAACTGATCTAATGCTACAATCTTATGCATAGGGATATTTTAATCGCTATCTAACTCCTAATAGAGCTGGATAAGTCAATGAGATTCAAGGGGATTGGATTTAGTCCACTTGTAGCTAAATAGAGATTCTAGGCTGCTGCCTCTTTTGACTCTGCACCCTGGTCCTGCTACTCCTGCTACAGGCTTTGGATCTTTGTCCCTTCTGGATCTGATTAAATGTAATATCTGATTCTCAACTGGTAGCTCTCTCCTATACAGAGCTGGTGTGGAATTGGGAGAATCTATCTGGAGCTTATTTTACAACTGGAGCAAAATGTGGTGGTACACACAATTTCTCATGGTGTGCTCAAATTACACTACTGCTGCATGAGCTGTACTGGCTTCCATTTTGTTTCCAGTGAGAGGTTGTCTGCAAGACTGTCTCTCCCTGACAATATTTTCCCATTGTATTAGGTTAGTTAAGCAGTTAAGGTAAACATACTTAGATCCTTTCTCTAAAATGTTATCTAGTGGAACCTAGGACATGTGCCTTCTTAGTAGCTGTTCTTACCCTGCAAGCACCCTCCCATAGAGATTCAAAACATCTCTACCCTTCTAGTCTTAAAAATCTGGCTTCTCCCCAAAACAGTGGGATAGGTTTAGATTGGTGTCCAGTAATTGTGACTGTTTATGTATTGGGGAGTGGTTGTTTTAGAGTGCCAAAAGCTTGAAGGTTTTTGAGAACAGGAGCTCATTTTATTGCTAATTTTGTTTTTATTGTTATAGTTTTGACGCCCCCAGAGTTATGATACATGAGATGGGTTATTGCATATGTCTCATTAAGAAAGAAACAGGTTCAGACTCAACCATAGAAGACAGAATGGCCATTTCTTTAGAAGGCTGTTGACTCTGAGGCTGTACCATCTTAATGTAAGACTAGCAATTTGGAAGTGCTTCTGAACTCACAGCTCCTGCTGAAAAAGCAGACTGAGACCATGGTCAAGAATTACTTCATCTGGCTCCACTAGGGCAACTAGTGTGGTTCTACGAAGCTCAAAATGAGGCACTGCATATGCTTCTTCCCTCCAGCTGGATTACTGTAATTTGGTTTATGTGGAGCTGCAAATGTAGAGCACCTGAAAACTTAGTTGATGCAAAATGCAGCAGCCCATATGCTTGCTGAGAAGCCTCATCATTGTGATATAACATTTCTGCTGAAGGCACTGAATTGACTTCTAGCATGGTTCCATGTATAATTCAAGATTTAAAATTCACATCCCAAGCAAATCCCACTATCCTGCTCAGTCTACTTGACCAGAAGATCTCTGTGGAAGATCTCCACCTTCTAAGAAATAAAATGGGAGAGCGCTCAAAAGAAGGCATTCTCTATGGTTGCTTGCATGATACTCTTAAACTAGCATCTTTGAGATGAAGGTGACTTCTAGATTTCTTACACAAATAAAAATATCACTATGCAGTGCCATTTCTTTGTCATCTTCCTAATTCAACATGGAAAGTGGTCTTTCCATTGCTCTACACAAATAGAAGAAAAACATTCCATTTGCTTGGCTGAAAAACTTCACTTGGTCTTCTAAAATGATTTCATTTAGGATCGTTTGAATCTACTAACAAATGAACTCTTAATATAGAAACAAAGAAAACTGATGGCAGAAAAAGACCCAGTAGATCTTTGAATTTTTGTTTGTTTTCTTTTTAATTTATTATTTTTATTTATGATATCCCATTCAAATGATTAAGCTATTCAAGTCAATGAAGACATCATATGTATCAATAAATATTTTATTCCAAATTTGCCAAATTTAATTTCACAATGTAGAAATGGGGCTCAATATTATCAGAATGGCATTGCCTCAAACATATTTGATATACTATGGTAGTGTAGCTTTTAAGATTTAAATTACAGAGATAAATATTTTTGATTTTATATCCATCCTTTTGCAAGCTCTTAGTGAGTTTCAAATCTGTATTGGCTTACATCCTAAAGATTATGCCTCTATAACCTGTTTTTTAATTTGATTTCCAAGAAATGAATTTGTAGCTACAGCTGAACTGTATTTACCGACCACATAGAAATCCTCTATATAATATATCCTCTAGAGAACTCAAATCAAATTGGCCACAAGTGATTCTTTTATTTATTTCCACTCTTACAGAAAATAACACACAAATATGCCAAGGGGCTATTTTTGCATCATCGGCTTAGAACCTTTTTGCAATCTCTAGTTATGCAAACACTTAGTGATATTTTATGATATGTTGCTTCAGCTGAGAAGATTTGAATGAATAGAAGTAATAGTTGATTTGTATCTCTGTTGGTTTTACTTTAAGCAAATCTACATTAAATTTACCCTAGATTAGACTTTATAATGTAATCATTCTTCATTCAATAGTAATTTTATTACTGTAATTGTTTTTGCTGTAGGAACCTGAGATATATCTAATATTGCATTAGTTACCTAAATGCCTGACCCAATTTTTCTCACCTGAGAACACACGACATCTATCAAATGAAGAAAACAAACACAATCACAAATCTGAAGTGAAAGTTATAGGCTCACATTTTAAAAAGCTTCAAAATTTTAACACATGCTCTGGCTTTAAGATCTGTGGAAGAACAGTGAAGATATTCTGCAATCTCCAGAGAAGTTATATTTAAATGAGCTTTGATAGACCTGAATATTGGTGAGTGGTTGGATCCACCCATGCCAATAGTTGTGGTTCAAACTATGTGGTCATGAATAAGCAGATTTTTTTTCAGATGGCAAGTTTTTCTTAATTTTATTTTTCATAAATATTTTAATATATTTTTTATTGTTTTTTTACCCTGAATCTTAAAGTTAGGTCATATTATGATCCAATTCAAATTAAGACTCTTATGTTTTCAGATTCTAAAATCTACTTATGTGTAATGTTGAAATAAAAGAATTCCAAAGTGAGCTGCGTTTACTGAACTGAAGAGAGTTGGGCTTTGCTCCAAGCATGGAACTGAGATTCAATTAACAGTCTGCTCCCATCTTCTTTCCTTCAGCTCCTTTCATTTCCTTGCATTGATTTTTGTAGCATTTAAGAAAGGAACAATTCTACTCTACCCACCCCCAGTAAAGAAAATGATAGTCAAAAATCCATTAGATGGCATTAAGGAAGATGATGCGAAATGATGACAACAACAACATAGCATTTTCGTTTTATTAAGAATAAAAGAATGGTACACAGCGAAGTGATGAAAAATATAATGGATATTATTTGTTCTAAGTTGCTCTTCAAAGCGAGCCAGCATTTTAGAACATTCTCAGCAACATCTGCATTTTCCAGTTAAAAAGTATTTTTATCAAGTGAGATTTATCCTTGTATGATAATTGGGCAAAACAATTTATATTTAGACGTGAGTATGGTGTGATGTTGAGAAAATCATGTGGAAGACAGTCACTCAAATTCCTTTTAGGCTTTACATAGCCACAGCTGTTAATGAACATAGCTAATATGGGTGAAGCTTTATGTAAGAAGACAAAAGAAAAAAATAGATACCATCTGATACCATAGATACCATTCATATTGAGATGAAAATATTAATCAAGCAATTGGTCAATTTTAAAAAAATGAGTACCGTAAGTATGAAATGCAGTATTAGCATTAAGAACAGAGGAGTAGACATATAATTGTGCATCTGCTCCACTGCTCTCTATTATTATTATTATTATTATTATTATTATTATTTCCCTTTATTCATTGAACATGAAACTCAGTCAACTGAACAATCACAAATACATTGACTGGTGCTAATGGTTGTTACGGGCT
>JANHFT010001554.1:408020-430670 GCA_032467955.1 Pseudoxenodon macrops
ATGGAAGCCCCGCCTTTTTCGTAACTGAGGCACGTGAAAGACCGATCGTCATGGGGAAAATCTACGTGATCGTTGGGAAGGAAAGACGATTGGTCGGCACATAATCACATAGAAAGAGAAGGGGATGGATGTAGAAAGAGGAGGGGCTTATCCATCGCATGGTTTTCGCCGCCATTTTGACTTTTTGGACCACCTCCCCTCCCCTCAGGCGGCCAGGCAAAACTGGTTAGTTAGTCATTGGAAGGGAAACTCTCAGGTAAATACCATTTTAGGCTAGACTGGAAAATTGGGGACGCATCCTTAAGAGGTAAATCATGCTGATATTGCTGCCAAGAAAATTATACTGTGTAGCTGTGTTCCTGAAGTCACCAAGAATTGAATTTGTTTTACCAAAAGTAAATGGAAAGGGGAGTCATGGCTGCTGTTACAACTGGTAGTTAGAAATCACTCAGAAACTGATCAATAGATCTGCTTCTGTCTTTTGACTATGGTTGGGATGCTTTTTCTTTTTCAGAATATGGGGACTCACCAGTACATTATTTTTACTATTCAGGAAAAAGATGCTGCAAGGATCATTTGTCCTCTTAGCTCCTAATCTAATCAAAGTTGTGTGAGGTTATTGCATGCATGGTCGCAGGTAGACGTTGACATTGAAAATTAACAGTGAACAGAAGTAGTGGACCACAGCCAGGAAGATCTTGGGTCAACATCTGCTATTCTGAACATCTGCTTACCCCTCTGAGATGATAGGCAGATTGGAATGGAAAAGTAAAAGTACAGAAACAAAAATACAAGAGTTAATTGAAAATCAACTATTGGCATTGTTCTAGTATCTTATATATCAGTGATGGCGAACCTATGGCACGCATGCCACAAGGGGCACGCGGAGCCATTTCTGAGGGCATGCGAGGTGTTGCCCTGTTAGCTCCCTGAAGCCTCCGTTGGGTGAAAAGCAGCCCAATGGGCAACCCGGAAGTCCCGTTGGGTCGTTTTTCACCCTCCGGAGGCTTCAGGGAAGCCTCCTGTACCCTCTGGAGGACGAAAAATGGTTCCAATGGGGGGGCGTGCGTGCACATGCGTAGTGCAATGTACGTGGAGGGATTTGAGTGCTGGCACGGTTGTGCACGCCAGCGTGCACGCTCCCATTTTTGGCACGCAAGAAGAAAAAGGTTAGCCATCACTGTTATATATAATATTTGTGAGAATAAAATGGCCTCTTAATGAGGACCCCAAATTTGAGGGGATTCCAGTTACTGGGAAAAGACTGTATGCTCAAGGCTTTACAATGATGGCCTCATCCTCTGAAATAGCCCAACCCACAGATATCTGGAGTACTCTCTCTTTATTACATCTTTTCAGGGCTGTGAAAACATGATTTTTCAAAAACACACATGAGGAAAAAAAACCTTGTTCCTTATTGCTTGTTATGTTACTGGTTTCTTATATTTAAATTTTACATTGATACAGAATATAATAGAATTATAAGATGTGAATCTTAAGATTCTTTAGAAATGGAGCTGGAGATGGGGCGAGAGAAGAGAAACTTATTTTGTTGTTTTAGTCTTATTTCTCAAAGAAAAATTATGTACATGTTGAACAGGTAATTAAAGTACCAATTTAAAAATATACATTAAAAATAAGAAGCACACACAGAAACACACATATACACACATCTATCCTTCCATATAGTAGATGAAAGGCAAAGGAGAGATCTGTTTGATATAGCTGGTATAAGAGATGAACTTCTAAAGGGACATTGAAACTGGATACTGCTACCTTCTTATTCTTATTCTTCCTGGAATGAAGATATATAAATTGTCCAAGACTTCTAAATTGTTTCAGTGAATCAGAATGACCTTTCCATCATTTCGTCAATCACAGGCAACTGAATCTTATGGGTAGGTTCTTTTAGATAGCGTCAGTGGGTAATAGCAATTAGCAATCTCAGAAAGTTAAGCAGGGTGAATCTGGTTAATATTTAGTATAGTGTATGGAAAACCTTGCAGAAATATAAACATCGTAGACAAGACTGAACATTTAAAAAAAATAAGAAAGATCCCAAAAAACACATTGGAAAAGTACTTCTATATCATTAGCAAGAAGACAATATGGATGTGATTACCAGATGTAGTTTACCAGTTGTCCCTCAGATTGACTGAAAATCTCCATACACATTTACCAGGAGTTGCTTACATAAATTCAAACGTTCACAGGGCCCTTCTTTCCAAAAAGGAGGCAGAATGTATCTCCTAGGCCAGTTATGGTGGACCTATGGCACGCGTGCTAGAAGTGGCACACAGAGCCCTCTCTGTGGGCACAGGCGTTGGTGCTACCTGCTCTTCTGCACGTGCCGGCCAGCTGGTCTTCGCGCACGCCAGAGCATTGGAAACCTAAAGACTGGCTGTGTATGTGCACCGGCTACCTGGTCTTCAGGTTTCTGGTGCTCCGGCGTGCGTGAAGACCAGCTGGCCGATGTGTGCCTACAAGATCTGGTCTTCGGATATCTGGTGCTCCAGTACACACACGTGCACACATTCCAGTTTGGGCACTCGGTGCCAAAAAGTTTCACCATCACAGTGCTCTGCCAGCTTCCTATTTAATTATTTTTCATTTAAAGATCTAAACAAAAATCAGAAAGACATGGAAGCAATGAAGGTGCTATTGATAGTATCATATAGCTTATTCACAGAATTTTTCAGGCATTCTCATTTACTGGCTGATGCTTTTCATAAATGGAAGATGAGATGTTAATTAATAAAACAAATGTTTAAATAAAATAGCACATTACTTAAGAATTGGCTATCTGAACTGCTCTCAGTAAGTGGGAAATCTAGCTTCCCTCATCAAGGAGCTCACAGTTAGAATGATAAAACTGATATGTGTGTACTGCTTTCCGTTGACAATGCTCTTGATAAATCATGTTACAGACTCTAAAATTATATGAGGAGATTAATGTTTTCATTTTGCAGTCTATGAATATAAGATGTAAGCCCTTCTGCGTCAGTGATGAGTTGTATCTTATTTGCAGAGCAATCCTTTGTGTATTTATCTTATATTCCCTTTATATTCTATAGCAAGGCTTTTTCACTGTTCCACAATTGTTGGGTTCCCTGAAAGACTGAAGACAAAAAAACAAACAAACCCCAATTGTCTATCATTAGAGTTTTGTGTCTTGATTGGGGGTTCTGGGAGTCCCCCCCCCTAACTAACTTGGAGAGCAGAAGATAAATGCTGGACAACATGGGAAAGGAAATAGTGAGGAAATAGCTGCTTTGAATTCAAGATGTCAGGACCAGGTGGATTACATGCCAGAGTGCTAAAGAAAACCAGCAGATGTGGTGTCACTATGTATAAAAAGGAAAACAAAGTAGATACAAGAAACTACAGACCAATCAGCTTGAAATCAGTCTGGAAAATCCTAAAAAAGAATATCTAATAGTGGGTTGGCAGATAAAAAGGAACAAGGCGATTACTAGAAGCCAGTATGGGTTTATTAAAAATAGATTGTGTGACTAGTCATACTGCTTTTTAAAACTAAGTGACCAGATCAAAAGAATACTGTAGATGTTGTATAACTACCGTAGAATGTAGTAAGGTAGTTGAAAAAGGTAAGTATAGCTCCCTTTTGATAAAATAGAGCAATATGTGATGGATGGTCACACCCAAATTCACAGTTTGGTTGAACAGCAATTCATGATCTTTGATGGATTTATTTATAAATGGACTGAGGTATGCAGTGGGGCACTCAACAATCTGTTCTCAGGCCAGTGCTCTTCAAATGTTTATAAATGATTTAGACAAAGGGATATGAGGTATGCTCAGCGAACTTGAAAATGACATAAAGCCATTGGAGGAGGATTGTTAACATCTTTGGAGACTGAATTAAGGTTCAGGAGGATCTTGATCAGTTTGCATATTGGGTCTTTTCCAACAAAATGCGATTCAGGGTCAAGAAATGTAGGGGGTCTGCCATTTGGTAGAGAAACTGAGTGTACAAGTACAAAATGGCTCAGCATTGGTCCTTGTGAAGATCTGGGTGTCCCGATAGACTACATTCATTCAGTCATTCAGTATAAGCACATTGCATCTGCAAAAAGAACCATTGCAATTTTGTATTGCATTAACAGTGTTATAATGTGGAGAACACAGTTCCACTCTATGTTACACTGGTCAGACCACACCTGTAATATTGCATCTAGTTTTGGTCATCATAATACACAAATGATGCTGACAAAAGAGTGCAAAGAAGAGTAACGAAGAGGCTGAAGGGCCAGGATATTAAATCCTATGGAAAACAATGGAAAAAATCTCCAAAGAAGAGAAGGATAAGGAAGGTCTGATAATAGTCTTCTAGTACATTAAAGAATGTTACAGGGAAGAGGAGGTGGATTTACTCTCCATTGTGCCCCAGGACAAGACAAGAACCAAGGAGTAAAACTTATGAGTAATGTTCTGACCATCAGAGCTGTTACTTGTTGAAATGGCTGACCTCCTGTGTTGTGGGTACTCCAAATCATTGGAGGTTTTTAAGCAAAGATGGGACAGCCTGTTTGAAATAGTCTGAGGATTCCTGCCCTGGGCAGGAAATTGTACACAAAGACCTCCAAAGTCTCTTCCAACCCTGTGATTCTATGATTATAGGTCTATAGCCTGTTTGATGGGCTTTACTCTCAAGGACCAGACAAATGGCACCTACTCAAAAGTCCCATTGGGTTTTAAAGGATATATTCCCAAGTAAGTATACATAGAAGCAAGTAACTTATAAGAGATTAGCTTTCAATAAATTTTACTGATCCAACAAATCTAGTTGAATTGCCAAGTTCAGTGACAACTGATCATCTGTGCAGCCTTTGCACAGTCACGTTTCTTCAGTCATTCAGTTTCTTCCCACTATTATAACCTACCATTTCATCAGGACTGTCTATCAGTAATTGATTATTTTTATATCTTTGCAAGCTTATTGTATCGTTAGTGATAATGTCTATTTTTCTTGTTTACTGTCAATCTCTTTTTTATTCCCTTCAATTTTATTCCAGCATCAGGATCTCTTCTATTAACTCTTATCTTTGTATTGGGTTCAACATATCTAAACCGTAGCTTAGTTGTTCATGTTTCTAGTGAGCACCTAGACTTTACTCCATCTAGTACTGAATGATTTGTTTTTATGCAGTCCAAGGCATTCTCAACTATTTAAAAGTATTTCCTTTTATTTGTTCAGCCTTTTTGATGTTCCGCCTTTCACAAATATATATTGCAATTGGGAACATCACATCCTTGGCATTAAGTATCTGTTGTGAATGTAATATCTCTGCACATTAATATTTTATTTTAAATGTGTCTTAGTCTTTCTCCCAAGCAGCAAGACCTCTCTTTGTTATGACTACACTCTCACTCTCAATCCCTGTGAATTTTTGAGCTTAGAAGGATAAAACCGTATTCTATACGTAGATTGCAGTGCCTTATTTTTAATTACAAAGCATTACACCAGGATTTAACAACAACAGATTAAATAAGCAGTGACATTGGGTGCTGGCATGTCAAGGGAGGGGCAAAATGACAAATAGTGTCATGTTATCATGGTGTAAGCTTCATCCCTTTTGTATGTATGTATGCATACACATACACGCACACACGCACACACACACTGTTAAACTGGCAAAATGGTTAAACTGGCAGCAAATAAAGCAAAAATAAATATCTTTTTGGAATTCACATACCTTCCCAATTGTCAATCTTAGGTGCCTTTGCTTCTGAAACTGGCTTGTTCAGCGTTCTCACTCCATCTTTTGCTGAAGTCTGCATTGTAAAATTTTGACCATACTTAGTAGCATGTGAAATAACTGTGATTGTTTTATTTGAGCATTCCTTAACACTGCTTTGGAGTATTCAGATAAAAAGGTACCTTTTCCAGACTTTGGCCACTACTGAATCTTCCATGCTTTATTTACAAACCACATGCAGCACTTTAATGGCTTTATCTTGTGAAATTTTAATCAGTTACGGTGATATTTCATCAACTCCTGCAGCTTTGTTATCAGCAATATTTTCTAAGGCCATTTAATTTCCCTTTTCAGAATGTCAGGCTAAAACTTACCATTGATTTTAAGGTCTTTCTGGGGACATAATAGTTCTCTGAATGAATTGGCAGGAAAGACTGAAATATGTCAACATTTGTTGATTTTTAAATATAGTAATATAAAATTGCTATACATGCAGGGAAGGAAGGAAGAAAAGACCAACTAGCAGAAAGTCTAAACTGCGGATGCTTCTGTATTTCAAAATCCCTTTCTTGTTGGACCATGCCAGCATTGTTTTGGTGGACCAGGCTGCATCGTATACATGGCTGGAGTGATGTGATACTTGAGCTCACTAAAAGCCTGTTAGAAAGCTTCATTTTTCTCTCCATGTGTCCTCATCTGTCATAAATTCTTTATTTCTAATATGATTTTCAAATATACTAATTCCTTTCTGGACACAAAAAGAAAATAATGGGGAGACATGAATAGGAATAAAACATGCTGAAACAAGATTTTAATAGGTTCTAACCTGAAATAAAATCAATGTATTCAGAGTTTAATTAAAACTTGTATGAGTTATGGCTCATATTCTTTACATTAGCTTTCAGAAAGGCACCTAAGATTATAATACAAAACAGATCTAGAAATAGACAATAAAATCACATGAGAGATGGTTTTGAGTGGTTGTGAAAGCTATACTATATTTTCATCTGTATGATACTGAAGGTGTAAGCTTCCTAAACTCACCAAATATCTTGTGTATTGTTATAGATTAACAACAGGCTAAACTCTTACTTTTTTAAAACTAAGAAATTGCAAACATTTGCTATATTTTGTTAATCAAAAATAAGGTTTTCAAATAAAAGGTTTGTACATAATCCTCCTGACTTCCTGTTACTTAGTCCAGTGATTACAAATTTCCCTATCTGTTTTTGAGCAGCTTCTCTACACTGAATCTTAATGATATCTTTAGGATTAAAGATCATGCCAAGAGCAGTTAAACTTCTGTTTCCACATTTCATATCTGATCATTGTAAAATTGCGGTGCACAATCCAGTAAGCAATTTCAGCTCTTTTTCTTTTAAGCATGAATGGGATGTATGTAAAACACAATCCTTAAGATTTCTGCACAAAGCTTTCTGATGGAATAAGTCCTTAACGAGTATATTTATTTGTTTAATCAATGTACAGCTTTGAAAATGTGAGCCTCATGTACCAGACAAAAGAAGAGTCATCTGAAGCCTATAATTGAATACCTTTGAATTATTTCAACTGAATATAAACCATGCAAGGGGTTATGAATAAGGATGATGGTATAGAATTCTTTCAACACCTTAGTACTCTCCAGTATAGGTTTGAACTGTCTGGTGCATTGCCCCATTTTCCCTAATGGTAGCATTTTCCCTGCTAGCAATATATTTCCTTTTTTTATTTTCTCCTATTCAATGATTTTATTTCCTCTGCTGCATTGTTCTCATTCATTTGCCCCAGAATGCCCATACAATAGTGCAAAATCATTCCATCCACATTTTACAAACTTATAGGTAGAAAGACTGTTGGATTTGGGGAAGGTTATCATCCAGTTTTCCCTGGACAAATTCTTTACTTAAACTCTGAAAATTCTATCTAGATGAATATTTAAAATGCTGAAATATCAAGGAGCAGAGTTATTTCTAAGCAAGAACACACCTTAGCAGTATAGTTGGGGCAACTCAGAGAGAAAATAAATGCTGCTGTTATTAGCATTACCATACTGCTATTGTTGTTATTGCAACAGAATGACGTTGGAGGAAAGAGGCAGTGTATACGAAGAGCCTAAAGACTGGTCCCTTACTAGCAGTCCCACAAAGAATTTTCCCTGCAAAAGAAGCTGGCAGCGTTGGCTTAGGTCCAGGAGACAGCAATATGGTGAGTGAGGGAGCTACGTAGAAACATACAATGGAAGCAGGCAAACAATTGTGGGAAGAATTATAACCTGCTGGACATGTCCTGGTTTACTTGCCAGAACCAACCCACCATGCAGTCTCTCCTCAATGGTAGCACTTTTAGAAGAACTTAAATGGAACTCTATATTTTAAAAAAACACACAAAAGAGAAGGACATTCTTTCAAGGACTCTATAAAATTGTTTCATTGCATTATTCAAGCAAGAGTCCTGATATATTACTTGGTTTTCAGACTGATCAACTTTTAAATTCACAGCCAATTGCAAGATTATAAACTACCAGTGTAGAAACTTGCTTGCCAGTTTATAGGAAGGGTGTATACTCCACCTGACTATGTGTGTGTGTGTGTGTCTATATGTATGTCTATATCTGTTTATGTATATATATGTGTGTGTGTATTCTCTACACTAATAGCATTCTTGTTGTCATTACTTTTAACTAGAAAAACAGCACATTATAGGGCAACATAACTTTGAACCAAGGTACCTCAAATGAGCTAATTTACAGAATTCGTCCAAAATATGGGATCCATGACTCCTGAGGGAATGAAATTTAGGTAATCCGGGGCTGCTTCAGTGCTACTGGCTGCTGCTTTGTTGCTGTGCCTCTGTTCTGATCATATGATCTTCATATTCAACATTATGTGACAGTTTCCCAGTCAGTCTCGTAATCCCCTATTCCCTCTCTCCTTCTGCTTGCTGAGAAAGGAAAGGAATGGAAAAAGGAAGAGAGGGAGAGAAGACCCCAGTGCAATCTTTCCAGCCTATGCCCACCCCTTCTGCATTCCGTCAACTTGTTTCACTCTTCTTTGTGTTTTCCCTGACCTGGGGTCCCTCCCCCTGCATCCTTCCCCAACCTAAGGCAGCACCTCTTGTGCACCCCACGCACTCTCCTTGACCTGCACTGCCTCCCCTGAACTGAACTTCCCTGAAGGAAGAGGGAGCAAGGGAGGATTTCTGATGCTTCCTGCCATCTTCCCACAAGGAAACTCGATTGGGAAGCTAGCAGGAAATTATACATCACTCCTGCTCCTACTGGCCATTGTATTTAGGCTTGTTTATTTAAGGAAATATGATGACCCAATGAGGTTGTCTAGTTGGTTCTAAATAAGAAACAGTTCATTAGTGAAATTTTTGTAACTTTCTTCTCAATAAATCTTGCTAAAGAGACTTCTGGATAAATGAAAATCAGTTTCAGTTTAGATGGTAGCCATGGAGCTTGATACATGGTAGAACTTCTACTGGCTTTGCTTTCGTGCTTTTAGCAGATGTGTGCTGATCCATAGATTTTAAATAGGTTAGTATTTGACCTATTCTCTCTTCCTATCAAGATATGCTATAATGTCACAATGTATGATGATAGTTACAAGCATAGAAATAAATCTGATATAATAATCCCAGAGCCTTGCAGTGAGATGCAATGCTGTCAGGTCACAGGAAAATAAAGCATGTTTTCATTAAAGCATCTGTTTAATCTGCGAAATTCTTTGCTCCCCATTATGTTGATGACTTTTATACTGATAACATTTTAGCAGCTTCTGACAAATCATCTATGAATCTGGTAATTCTATTAGCAGTGATTTGATAAAAGTAATAGTAGGCCAATGTTTTTTGACAAGTGCTTCAGTTACTGGAACAGAACTGAATTCCTGTGACACTGCTGTAGCTGCATGTTTTGAATTAGATGTGGGAAAATGCCACTTTCAAATATCTTCAACCAAGTAATTGAACCCTCTTTCTTTTTTCACAGGCTATTTCCCTGACACACTTACCTGTCATTAAATGAACCATGACTTACTCAATTAACCTAATTTCTTCTGTTTTTCACATCTCGTGAGCTGACCTTTTTTACAACATATTAAGACTGAAATGGGCTTCGCTAGTCTGTGCCTCACTGTGTGATTTGTGTACTCTGAAGGTATTGCAAGAACAACCTGTACAAAATAATGTTATATTCGTACACAGGAACCGCAGTAATAATGTCAAAGCAAAAACAATTAGTGGCATCATGAATACGTGTTAAAAACGTGCCCATGACTACTTAGTATCCCATGGTGGATTCATAATAAAAAGGGCATTTAGCGACTGTGTAACAATGACAACCCCCTATTTGTTGGCAGGGCACAACATTGCTCTCTGAAATATCTCATTAGTTGAGATCCTACTGAGAAAACTGAATAGAAAGAATTTCTCCTTTGTTTCACAAGAAAGCTGTCTCACATAATCCCATTTACCTAGTGACATAAGGAGCGAAAATTAGACTACCCTCTTATTATTGAAAACATTAGGAAAGTGCTTTCCATACTTTTTTCTTTATTACCTATAATCACTTATCAGAAAGTCCTTTTTACCCAGTGTAGCTTAAACACTTTTAAGTCAATTTAGATATCCCTCTTGTGATTGCGTAATGGGTTTTTGTTTCATTACCCAAATAACTTTTACCACAATTTGGGGTAATTTACCCAGATTTGGGAAGCACCAGGTTAAATTGTTAGAAAAGTTTCTGACTTGCTGTCCTTAAGTCAAGATATCAGAAATGGACCATTTTGCTTGATAAGGGGAAAAACAGCAATCACTCTACCAAGGGCTGTTTTTCATTTGTATCCCTTTTGTGAACATAGCCTGCATGGTATCCAGCAAGCTCAAACCCACAATCACCAGGGTAAGATAACTCCTTAACATGTGCGTAGTTAGAATACCCCTATTCCTGCCTCTGCTGGACATAAGAAAGAGTTTCGCTTTAAAAAAACCAAAGGAGGCTGAAATCTCCTTAGAGGCTTAGTGAAGAGTTAGATGCTTCCACTGCCCTCAGAAGCATATCATTAATGGGTGAGAGGCTGAATAGATAATGAAGAATACCTATGGCCTTTTCCCACAATCCTGGCTTGTCCTTTGTGTATGACCTACTTATCATGGGATGTGAAGCAAAGCCAGGCTGTTTCAAAAAAAAAATATCAGGCTGAAGTCTGGACATGGCTATTGCTAGCAGGGACAAAGCCACCAAAAGCTCCATCTGTCATCTGTTGATAAATTCCAGGATGTTGAAGAGGGAAAGCCAAAAACATGGAGTAGTTTTGGCTGCCGATTCAAACAAGAAGGTTCAAAGGTATCGAGAAGATCAGCTGCTATGTCAAAGCGTGGACAGGCAGTACCAAAGAAAGTCCAGGGGAGAAAGTGGCTAGGAAGCTAATGGTGATACAGATTAGGGAAGTAGTGACTTGGCTAGATGGGATTGGCTAAAAAAATCAGAAACATTAGTGGTGGACTGAAGACTGCAGACTGAAGGCTCCATGAATTTATTTTCTTTCTTTCTTTCTTTCTTTCTTTCTTTCTTTCTTTCTTTCTTTCTTTCTCTCCCTTCCTTCTTCTTTCTTTCTTTCTTTCTGTCTCCCTCGCTCCCTCCTTTCTCTTTATGGTTTTTATTCCTTTCTGTTCTTTCTTTTAGTGTTTTATTCCTGCAATAATAGTCTTTAATTTTTTTTAAAAGTCAGGATGGCAGCGCCAAAAAAAAAGTGCATAGGCAGCCAAAAGCAAAGGTGAAGATGGCAGCAAAACTGTCAAAAACGAAGCCTCTTCAATCTACTAGTCCACCCTGATCAATCTCTGTCTTGGTTTTGTTGATTTTGATTGGTTTAGGGGTGCATGAAATTGTCTTTGGCATAATACATTTTATTCTAGTTTACTTTTAATCTAGTTTAATAAATAAACAATTCATAGTGATGACAGAGGCACCAGCAAGGGGAGATGTTCAGAACAAAGGTAAGAAAGGATGAATGTAAAAGAAAATAACTTCTCATACCCTAAATTATTTTAGGGAACAGCCAAGGTCAACCAAGCCTGGTACAGATTTAACAGATGTTGGCTTGGGACTGACCGCCATAGTAACTAAGAGAAAGGGAATATGGAAAGTATACTAATTTGACAACAGGGTGCAAAGGAAATACCAGTTCAGAATTTTATGAAGAAAAAGCTTTATTTTATACAGATGATTTCCATTGGCTGTTGATCTGCACGAGTCTTGAGATTGTGCCATTGCCAAAGGAACCCTGACACTGGAATCTCCATGAAGTTGGAGAAATCTTAATATTTAAGCTCTTCTTCTGATTTGTAATATTTTGAGCAGAAGACCATCACCACTTTGTGGTCTAATTGGAGTATATTCTCTTGGATTGTTCTTTTTAAAACAATTGTCAGGCTGTTGTTACTTCAATCTGAACTACTCTGTGTGTATACTGAATGCACAATATAAAATCTGAAGTTAAAAAGGGTTAAAACTTTAAATACCTTTATGTCTATTTTCATAGATTTGAGCTGAAGGGAAACTTTTTTGGGGAAAGAACTGAGAACATCTCAGATAGACAAACATAGGAGGATATATCAGGAGGTTCAGCTTGAAGGATGGCAGTTTATTGTAATTATTACTATTTTTTTTAACCGGGAAATCATGAAAAAGGGAGGCTGCCGGACAGAATTCGGTTAATCCCTTATTCATAACACAAAGGTAAGATAAAGGTAGAACATCAAAAGAATTAAAATCCTCCTGAGTGGTTATGAATCCTTTTAAGTGACAAACAGAGCAATGAATACACAATTGTTCTTCCGTTGTATTTTTCTGCAGCATAATTTGCCATTTGCATATGTAGGCAATGCTTGTTATTCGGATGTATTTAGACTGGGGTTAAGAAGGGCAGAAATTGAAGACCAAGTTGTGAAAGACTGGATTAAGATCTAGGAGAGCTAAATCGCTTGAAGGCTCTATATAGATGAGGTCTATGAGTAAAGAAATGTATGTAGTTAAAAGCAGGATATCTTAAAAGAGCAGTTAATTTTAGGTAGGCTCACTTGGATTCATAGATATTCCATTCTGATCTCTTTGCCATTCTGAAGCTGAGATAGAAACATGAAGTCTTTTTTTATCAGGTGAAATGACCATATCTCAGTGCTGCTTATTCCAGCATAAAAAGCCTTTATTACTCAGAAACCAACAGTGAAGCAGGTGAGGGTTTGGGTAGAGGGAGCTATAGAAACATTACAATATTGCTTTGAGTGCCTGGATTGAGCCGTGTTTAAAGAAGCAGCAACAGATTACCGACATATGTCTGTGTCCTTAAAAACATTGTTGTGAGGGCTAATAAAAAACCATGGATGACATACGAGGTTCGCAAGATGCTGACAGCACAGAATGTGGCTTTTAAGTCTAGTGATATGATATGCTGGCAGTTGGAACAGCCAGAGCTAATTTGAAAAGGATAAAAAGAGCAAAGCAGGCCAATTGTCAGAAAGTTCAGTACTTTTTTCAGCACCCGATAAACACCAGGCATACGTGGCAAGGCAATCAGGAAATTACAGACCATAAGGTGGGCACAGACTTTTAAAATGAGCTGAACACATTTTTGGGGAATATTCAAAGCATCAAGTAGCATCCCTATGAGGAAAGCTGTGCCTCATCCTGATGAGCAAGTGTTTAGCTTTGATGTTAAGGCAGCAGGCCCAAATAATATCCCTGGGTGTGTTCTTAGGGAATGTGCAGACGAGTTGGTTTGTCTTACAGATATTTTCAATCTTTCACTGCAGCAGGCAGTGTGGTATCATCATGTTTTAAAACAGCCATTATTTTGCCAGTGCCAAAAAAGTACAATTATGGGTTTCAGTGATTACCGTCCAGTTACATTTACACCCATCATTATGAAATGTTTTGAAAGGCTGATAAAGGACATTGTTGTATCTAGCCTCCCTCCAGCATTTGACTTGCTTCAGTTTGCTTACTGTCCAAATCGCTCTGCAGAGGATGCTATTTTTTCTGTTCTCCATCTGAGCTTAGCACACTTAGAGGAAAGAAATACGTGCGAATTCTGTTTGCTGACTTCAGTTCAGCATTTAATACAATCGCTCTTCAGCATCTAGTAAACAAACTGGGCCTTTTAGGCTTTAATACTCCTTTGTGCAACTGGATTCTTTATTTTCTAATTGACAGGCCCCAGTATGTCCGAGTTGGGACTAATATTTCTAACATCATTTTCTTAACACACAGGTTCTCCTCAGGGCTGTGTGCTAAGTCTGCTGTTGTTCACTCTGTTGATCCAGGACCATGACTGTTGTGCATGGTTTGCCACCAACCATATTGTGAAGTATGTGGATGATACAACAGTAGTGGGCCTTATTCAGAATGACAATGTGGATGCTTAGTGCAAGAAGGTAGAGAGTTTGGTGAATAAAACAGCTATGTTTTAAACACTGGAAAAACGAAAGTGATCATTATCAATTTCAGAAAAGGCAGGCGCAGCCATACGTCTCTGTGTACGAATGATTCATCCGTGGAGGCGGTTAACAGCATCACGTTTCTGGGTGTGCAGCTAATGAGTAGGCTAGCTTGGTTGCTCAACAATGAGACATTGGTGAAGTGGGCGCAGCAGTGCCTGCAATTTCTGCGTTGTATGAGAAAACTACATCTTCCTTCCCCTGTCCTTACCACTTTCTATAGAGGGACAATCGAGAACGTCCTGTCATATTGCATTAAATCTTGTTTGAAAGCATTACTCTTCAGACAGGAATGCGGTGTAGAGAGTGGTGAGGATGGCAGAAAAGATTATTGGTGGTTCACTTCCTTCTGTCCAGGGCATAGCATATAAGTGCTGCTTGAACAGGGTCCACAGTATTGTCTGGAATGCTACACATCCCCTTCCTGACCTTGTTTTCCTTGTTATCTTCTGGGAGGAAGCTTTGTCGTATCCGAAGCAGAACACCTACATTCAGTCACAGTTTTGTTCCATGTAGCATCAACCTTGTGAACTCTCAAGTTTCCTCTTTCTGTTATGTATTCAAAATAGACAGTGATTAATATTTACATGTATACAGATATACATATATACATATATACATATATATATGTATAAATATATAGGTATATCTGTATCTGTATTTGCACCTGTATCTGTATATAGCATCTGTATATGTATATGCGTGTTATGTATGTGTATGGGTTGATACTTTCTTTTGAGAGCAGGCAACAGAATTTCACTTTTTAATGTGCCAGTGCTCACAGTAAAAAAAATGACAATAATGGTTATCTTATCTTAGTTTATCAGTTTAGCTTATCTTAGCTGAGTTTATTTTATCTTAGTTTATCGTATTATCTCATCTCAACTTGTCTTATCTCACCTTTTATCTTATATCTTACGTCACCTTACCTTTTTTACATTCTACATTCCCAGTATGTATGACTGGTGGGAATAAGCAGAATTCTGGATGAATTTATTCTGTTCCATTTGGGATCCAAACATGGCTACAAAGCTGGGATGTCACTGTGGGGTTCTTTGTTTTCCAAGGACTAGATACACCACTGAGCAGCAAATTTGTTCAAAACACACCTACCCTCACGGCAGATTATTGCTCTCCATCCTTCTAAGGACTTGCACGGGATCATTGTTATATAAATATGTTTTTAATACTAGTCGTTTAATACTTAGTACAAACAAAACTCCCTTAATTTGTAAAGTGGCATACAACCTTTACCTACTGCTAAAAGTTCTTATTCTAGTGGCTATGAGATGTTGCTTCAGTTTGGTTGTCTTCCGCTAGTTGCTACCAAGTTCCCAGCAAAGCTCCAAGTTGGTCTCCCACCAGGATATGCTCTTTATCATAACTAGCAGTCCTGGGAGTTGAATGATAGTCCTCTTGCTTGCTTGTAATAGCTGGTATGTTCCAATTGCCTCTACTTCCCCATCTGTGTGCTGTCTGTTTATCACCTTTCCTCCTACACACTCCTCTCTCCTTTCAGCATTTGCTTTTGTAAGCTAAGAACCTAGGTGGGTGATGCTGTCTCTGGACATCACATCAGAGAGTGGTTCAGTTATCACAGGCAGCTGGAATAACTGGTTTGGATACTAGTGAGTAAACTTGTGAGCCAATGAATGAACGAATAAATAAATAAATAAGGGAGGGAGGGAAGGAAGGAAATAGGATGAGAAACATTTCTGCCTGGCTGCAGATACTTTTCCCAACTTCGCTCCATCACAGCCCAGTCAATCAGTTCACTCCACATAATTCCCGGAAATGTCACTTTTTTTGTATAAAGTATGAGCTTAGAGTGCTGAAATCTGAAAATCTTGCAAAATTACAAACCTATGAAACATCACACCAGCTTTAAACCCATGAAATCTTTTCTGATGAAAGTATTCAAGAGTATGACTTGCGGTGATGCCAATATAATGACACTTTAATGAAAAAGTGGAAGTTAAACTATGGGTATAATTTTAAAATCATTGGACTGAGGCAACATTTATTTTCAATGATTGCTACAAATCAAATATTAATGAAATAAGATTAAGGCATTGATGGGACAATTTATTTCATCCCTGGAACTTGCAATTCTTCACATCTGTTCCTTAGATTATAGCCTGTACAATTACATCTTTTTATAAAAGGATTTATTGGTCAACGTTAACCATTTTTAAAAAGCTGTCTTTGGCACCAGAGAAGAGAGACAGTTAATAAGATAGATTGAACAAGATCTATTTCACTGTGTGAATTGTTTGCCAATGTCAGTCTGGAAATTCCAAGATATTGCCTAACCCTTAACAAAGCCCTGAAGAAAAAAGGAGAGAGGTAACAACACAAAAAACAGAAGGAAAAAAAAACTCCAACATACTATGTAACTTCATTTTCCTTCATTCATCAATGAGGAGAAAAGGCCTGAGAGCCAGTTTGTCTAGTGGTTAAGGCACCAGGCTAGAAATCAGGAGACTTTGAGTTTGATTTCTACTTTGGGCATAAAAGCCAGCTGGGTTATTTTGGCCCAGTCATTCTCTCTCAACCCAACTCATTGTGGAGGGGGAAAAAAGGAACAGGAAGGAATATTATGTATTATATTATGTAAATATTATGTATGTTCGCCACCTTGAATTATACACATATTATAAAAGGAGGATAAAAATAAAGAAATAAACATAGGTGCCTGCAATCAGAAGGCTGCACCATTTCTCTGGAAGAGGCTTTTAAGTGCTGGCATAACATGCACCCTTGAGAGCCAAGGTCTAGAATTTTAATCTAGAATTTTGCTCTGACAGTACTTCGCTAGAGTTCTCTGAGGTGCTTATGAACAAGAGAGATTCCTACTCCTCCCTCATCTTTATTTCCCTCAAACTGGCACTTCAAAGCATGCTGTAGGGCAAGAAAGGGGAAAAAAGTGAAGAAAAGAATAGAAAAGAAGTAAAAAAGATATAAAGTAGCTTTCAATTTTCTTTATAGCAGTTTTATGTATTACTGTAGGTTTTACCGCTTGCTCTATGATTATAGTATACCCCTCTTTTTTCTATAATCTATTCTGTTTAATAATCAAACCCATAAATCATAAGGTGTTTTTGTTTTACAAAAATGTCTGTAAAGGGATAACAGTTAGCAATAAATGTAGATATTTATTTTCTCTGATATGGTCAGTTTATCTATCTCAGCAAATTATATCTTTTCACCAATTATTATTTCTTCATTGAGTTTAATAGCAAATATTTCCATTTTTGTACCTTCTATAATAATCTTCATGCAGTTAATCATGCAAAAAAACAAACAACTGTAAAGTTCCGTGACTATTTCCCAACTGCTTGTCCTCCAGTCCCAAAAGAAAAATAACTCACTTTAATTGTATATTCATCTTTAAAATCTTCTGATTTAGTTTCTGCGATTGAGTCCAAAATTTTCTGGCTTTTTTGCTGTTTATCCCCCATCAAGGATTAACAGATTAACAGAGCTGGAAGGGACCTTGCAGGTCATCTAGTCCAACCCCCAGCCCAAGCAGAAGACCCCCGTTACATCTGCCTCTACCTAGGATCGAACTTACAACCTGCTGATTGTGAGGCAAGAGCTCCACCTCTTGGTCACAGCAGCTGGGCATCAAATGACCCTTTGTGCTCTTCACATTTTCAACATACATTTGAAATACCTTTATACTTTCTAGACAAATTTTCTGGTGTCATATATCAACGGTACATCATTTTATAAAAATTATCTTTAGGATCATAACTGTCTAAATCAGGGGTCTTCAACCCTGGCAACTTTAAGACTTTTGGACTGGCTGAGGAATTCTGGGAGTTGAAGTCCACAAGTCTTAAAGTTTGCAAGGTTGGAGACCCCTAGCAGCACACCTGAGAGCCTTACCGGTGAGGATACAATGTTATTTAGATGATATATTGATCCAATCCTCTTCGGCACATTAGGCCAGGGAGTACTTAGAGGTCACCATTGAGACCCTCCATGCCCACGTGTTTTCGATCAATGTGAACCATTGAGAACAGTCAGTTTAACTCTTCTGACTTGTAAGGTGGCCTTCCTGGTAGCTATTACTTCGGCGAGGAGGGTATCCGAACTAGCCGCCTTGTCAGTACGCAGTGACCTATGGCACCTTCCACCCTGACAGGGTTGTCTTGAAACTCGATCCGTCCTTTATCCCTAAGGTTAACTCTACCTTCCATAGAGCTCAGGAAATCATCCTACTGAACTTCTGTCCCCAGCCGGTCCATCCTTCAGAGAAGAGGTGGCATAGGTTGGATGTAAGTAGGGCACTTAGTATTTATGTGAAATGCACCGCTTCCATCAGGTGGACTGAGGCTCTCTTTGTGGCATTCCAGCCTTCATCACTAGGGAATAGGGGGTCCCCATCAGTGATAGGCAGGTAGCTCCGGTTGACTATTGCCAAGGCTTACGACCTATGCTCCCTTCCCAGGCCTAGGCGGGTCACAGTGCACTCCACTAGGAGTGCAGCCCCTACGGCAGCGTGGGCCACCTGCACCTCCCTGGAAGAAATCTGCAGGGCGGCTACTTGGGTTTCCCCATTGCAATTTGTCAGACACAATAAGCTCGACATGTACACTTCAGTGGAGGTGGCCTTTGGCCGCAGGATGCTACAGAGAGTTCTGGATGAGAAACATAATTCAGCCCAGACATAGGCCCACCCGTATGGACTGCCAAGCTTTAGTATGTTCCAATGTTGGATGCTATCTTCACGATATGGAGAAGGGGCATTGGTCTTACCTGATACACTCCTTCTCATGAAGTGGAGATAGCATCCAGCCTCACCCTTAAGATCAGTCTGGTTCCAAATTTCCCTTTAACACCATTGCATCATGGCTTAGTAGCAGCATTATAGGCACTGACACACAGAGTCTGTCACTTCATCTTCGTTAAAAGCTGGGTTACCATGGCAATGGAGGCAGGATGTTCAACTTGACAGACTCAGTTCAATCAGCTGACAGGAGAGTTCTACCCAATGCTGGATGCTATCTCCACTTCATGAGAAGGAGCGTATCGGGTAAGACCAATGCCCCTTTCTTCCTTGGTTTCACCTTTGGGACTTTAAGGCAGCCTAAGGAACCCTAGACTTTGTTTCCTATCATAAATGGAAAACATTGGTAGTACACAAATGTAAATATGTTTGGAGTTAGTGACACCTGGAAGTGAAGAGTTGAAGAATTTGCAGCCATGGAATGGAGCAGCTGTAAGTATAAAGTGCAGCTTAGCAGGTGACTGGTGATGAAGAAGGATCAGGGTTGGATTTCAGCAAACCATGGACACAAGAGCTGAAAGGGCAAGCCAAAGCCGAACAAATGGCATAGATGTTGAGTGCCTACAGGCAGGCAGCAGCTGGTACAGCACCTTCCTTCCCTTTTTCCTCCTTGCCAAAAAACAGACCAAAAGATTGTGCAAAGCAATGCTTCAGCCACAGTTATGAACAACAGCTGATAGCAATGGAAACTGATGGAGCTAAATATTGGATAAAACCTTTATTATAACCTTTATTTATTTTGGGCAACAAATAAACAGACATGTTCATAGAACATAGACCCATGATGGCAAACCTATGGTACATGTGCCACAGCTGGCATGTAGAGTCCTTTCTGCGAGCACGTGAGCTGTCGCCCAGGTCAGCTCCACCATGCATGCATGCATGCCTCCCACTTGGCCAGCTGATTTTTAGGATGTGCAAGGGGGAGGGGCTCATGCAGGAGATGTGTGCACAGGCATGGGGGGCAGGGTTGCACGCAGGCAGGGGAGCTAGCGGGAGAGGCGTGCCCCCCCAGGAAGCTGCAGGGAGGCCTCCTAGGCCCAAAATCAGGGGTGGGGCATCGTGCGCACATGCACGGTTGGTGGGGGAGTGTGGGGGTGCATGCATATGCAGGGAGTGCATTACAATATGGGTGCTGGCACACGCGCGCTTTCGGCACTCGAAGAGAAAAAGGTTAGCCAATACTGACATAGACATTACTCTAGAAATAGTATGGGGTATAGGTTTACTGTTACAGTAACTGTTAAATTAGTTACGTTTATTAAGCTTTCTGTATAACAAAAGTCTGTGTGATAGCAGATATGGCGGCCTTTACTATCTCCCCAAAGAACCCTCTCAGGGATATTTTCACTGTGTTTGGGGTTTTCCAGCCTGAATAATTTAAAATCATCCATCAACTTGGCCAGTTCACTTCTTTCCCTTAAGTAATAGTAATTTATGACCAGCTCAAAAGGACTGATACAAATACTTGATGAATACCGCTGAATGCTCTAATGAGAAAATTGCTCATTTTCTGTTTTCTAAGCAGCTAACAGTTCTTAAAAAGGTGTATCTTTCTCCCATAATCATGACGTTTTATTTATTTATTATTATTATTTATTTATTTAATTCGTCAAGCATGTATTAGATAACAGATATAAGTTTAAACATGATTATGAATACATGAAAAGGATACGAATAAAAGGGAATATTATTGATCTTCTCAAAAACCTCTGAAATTTGGTGAAGCAGAATTTTACCTGCTGATTTTCATTCAGTCTGGTTTGTTCCTTTATCTTTTTAGCTATTTTTCTTTGGCTATCATTTCTACTAATTTGCTGTCCAGCCTATAATTCCTCAAATCTTTTCTGGGTCACTTAAAAAAAAATTGCTTTCATATTGCTTCCTTCCAACTTAGCCCAATTTGAAGAACAAGTTGTACGTTTGTGCTGGGAATTCAGTCATTTCATAACTGAGGTCTTTATGGACGCTCATGGAATGCTATCAAGATCTGATGATTTGTGATTAGGTTGACCAGATTTGCTTGTCACAAGTTTCTTTGCAGAGCTGATACTCTAAATATAGGTATTTTATCTTTCTTAAGAAACAATAAAAAGAAAAGGTTTCTACATTTAATCCTAGTAGCTTTTCTCCCAAGGCAACTTTATTCCTTTTGTAATTTTCTCACAATTTTACAAGCCTTTGGGGAAATAGGGAGGAAATGGGTAATCTTTATCAGTTTCTTTACTGTAAAATGGAACTGGGGTCATATCCATTACACTTAATTTATTTTATAAGACTAAAAATGTTTTGAGGTGTCACCATATTTCTAACTATAGATCTTATTTTTTCCACTTGAGCTGTTAATTATTGAAAATGTGTCAAGAAAAATTTGTTGGCGGCTTGAGCTACGTGTTAAATATATACTTTTAAATATCCGATCTATACAATGTCTTTGTTAGATCTCGAGAAAAGGCATTACTGCCTAGGTTTTCTAATGGGTGTGGTATAAAAATATGCAGATGTGAGCAATTGCGTTCCATAGGCCACACTAGTGGGAGAATGTATTCATTTCCTGTGCTTATTAATTAGAAACTGTCCAGCTTAGCTATTTAGTGCTCAGAATTATGCAAAAATCTATGTTTTTTTCCCCTGTAAGAGAACATTGCAGTCATTATATGCAAGACTACTCCTTTTGTCATTGTTGCAGATGCTGTGCATGTTATCTCTCTGTTTGGAAAATAATATACCGGTATTCATGGGTATATTTTTTACTGTCTTCAGCATTAATCTGTATATTGTTTGTTTTTCCATCTTGAAATGCAATTGGATCAAATAACATCTAACATCTTAGAACTTGTCAAGTGATGGCAGAGCTGAGATGTCAGTGTAAAAGCAGCCAATTAAGAATACTAAGGATCACAGTGCTAAACGGAGACAAATGGTCCATTTGACTCAGTATTTTTTAAATGTCACCTGCAATGCTGACACTACTACTAAGTCAGTCTGAAGACTGATGCTGGCAGTGTCTAATCCACAAACATTCACATGCTCAAGAACATGCCTAAGATAAACTGGGAAAATAAAATCTTAGCTTCAAAATTATGTCTTTGCTCTATGGAAAGCTACGCTTTAAACAATTAAATGTTGGTTATTAGGAGAGAATACAAATTGTAGAAGTTTGGGGAAGCCCTTTACAAACAAAGTTTTCCTCTTTCCTTTTTAATCTACCATATGAAAAATGTGACTTATGATCGTTTTTCATAGTTACGCTCTTTGCAGCATCCCCATGATCATGTGATCAAAGTTTAGATGCTGGCAACTAGGTCATGTTTACGACCTTTGCTGTGTCCCGGGGTCATGTGATCACATTTTGTGACCTTCTGACAAGCAAAGTCAAGTGGGAAGCCAGATACACTTAACAATGGTGTTACTAACTTAGCAACTGCAATGATTCACTTAACAATTGTTGCAAGAAAAGTTGTAAAACTGGGGCAAACTTAATCTCAGCTTCTCTGAGTAATCAGGCAAGACGGTGCAATCTCCAAACCAGAATTTATTTCCTTCATATGCCTTTCCAAATGGGTTGTTTTGAGAAACGTTAGGTTGTTAACATTAGAAGGACATGACTTACAGATGGGTTGGCATGCTTTTTTG
>JANHFT010001554.1:439116-451450 GCA_032467955.1 Pseudoxenodon macrops
GGCAGAAGGCGGTCTCGTAAGTAACCCGGTCCAATGCCATGGAGCGCTTTAAAAGTGGCTACCAGCACCTTGAATTGTATCAATCCCAATCATAACTACTCATTAATTTTCAAGCTTTAACTGTCAATTTATCAAGTCTGATCACATAGTTTCATAGTGAAGCATGGGTATGCAGCTACTAGCACTTTATAAAAGATATGCAGAATTACTGAAATGCTAGAAGATAATTTTGTAAAAATACAACAAAATGGAGATGTAATTCAAAAAATAAGTCGTTATATTACATGAGTCACCCAAGTCTAAAGTAAAGGTTAATGGCCTGTTTTTTCCCCTAATTTTCAAATATTTAGACAAACATGATAATGAGGTCTACTGTGACTCTTGCTTTTTAATATCTGTGTGGAACTTGTGTGACTTGTGCTATCAGACAACATAGGGAGATGTATAAAACAAATTGGTTGTATTTTTAGAAAACATTGGTTTTTTTTGTTTCTAAATCTCATGCCATTATTCCAGTTTTGGTAAAAATGATAGATGCCTTTAGTAAAATAGCAGGATAAAGTTGGATCAAATTATAAATGATGTCAGTCAATGAAAATTTGGTTATCCATTGATTTAAGAAATATCAAATCCATATTTATACAGAAAATGCTTACACTTTTTAATGTTTTTTGTTCTGAGAATATCTTTACAGAAAATGTGATTACCAGTTAATGAGGGAAAATTCTGTGTTCTGAATCTGGAGCTGTATCATCATTCTTATTTATTGCCAAATATCAAATGCTGGATGCCAACCATTTTAGCTAATTGGTTAATTTTCCAATAGGGGCAACTTTGGAATATACATTTATAGCAACTTTGCTTGGATGAACACTATTAGGATCTAAATACATTAACATTCTAGTATCTCTGAAAACAATTATGACATTTGGAAAGTTATGGAATGTAATGTCTAATAAAATAAGATTTGATTCTTTTTCCATGCTAAATTTACTTTATGGTGAAACCCAATTAATAATTGGGGAAAGGATGACGATATGGAAAAATGTAATGGCAGTGGGGATATTGACTTTGGGTCAAGTGACAGATAATGAAGATGAATTTTTAACATATGTTTTATTAAGAGATGAATACTGTCTATCAGATATAACTCAGTGGCAATATTCACAGCTACAATATTTTTTAACAACATTCTGACACACCTGTGTTATTAGAACATCTAGTTAAATCCTTTAAAACTAAAACAGTTATTGTTAATTTTTATATATATATTTATTATCAATAACTCAATTTGATAGACAGATGCTAAGAAATGAGTGGAATAAAGAATTAGAGGTTCCTATATTGCCTAGACAATGTGTCAGTGGAGAGTTTCAGCGGACCAGGTATTATAAATATAAATGTACTTGAATAATATTTGCATTAAATAAGTATATGCAAGATCACGTCTACATTAAAATAATGTTTGTTACTGTTTTTTCTTTGTTGTATTTTTCTCACTTTTGAAGCACATTGTATGTGCTTTTTTCTTTGACAAGGTATGCATTTCTATTATAATTATAGTTGTGTTTTACTCTTTTTCCTTTTTTATTATTTTTAAATGAATGAATGAATGACTGGAAACCAGTACTTTAAAAAAAGTGAACAGTTCAGCATTATATTGTTAAAAACTGAATGAAATGGGCATTACTGTTCTTATCAAATAAGACAACATCAACCTGTTTGATTTTGATGTTTGATTTTGTTTGTTTTGAGGACAATTAACCAGTGGAATATCCTGCCTTAAGAGGTTGTAGGTACCTCATCACTGGAGGTTTTTAAGAAAAGACTGGACAGTCACATATCTGAAATAGTATGGGGTCTCCTACTTGAGCAGGGGGTTGGACTAGAAGACATCCAATGTCCCTTCCAACTCTATTCTAATTCTAATTGGGTTTGAGAATGCTATGAACTTAGGCACATGTTGCCAATACAACCATGTATTGTACTTGTTTTCTATAAATGTATGTGGGATAATTGCTGAACTCTGTACACTCAAATGACTTGTTTGTACGACGTATACACAAAAATTGCAAAATTTTATTGCCTTGACTTAAGCTCCAAAGGAGCTAGCAGCCATGAAACACAACTTGTATTAAAAGAACTATACTCCATCATCCATGTGGCTCAACCAATAGACAGAAATAAATAGCACATCATCCATCAATATTTACGTATATCTCACACTGTATGTCAGCTTTGGGGATGTCAGTTTATTTCTGCTTGCAAAACTCTAGACACATCTACGCTTAGTGTTGTGAATAGAGGCCACAGATTTCTAGTGGACAGGAAAATATGACTTTGTCTTTTATTCTCTTCAAGCTCACCATAAGTGTGGCCTCTGTCCATGTTTTCCCACACTGTGTTAAAAGTAGTATTTTCTGACTTGTTTTAGTTCAATGATTATTATTATCACAAAGCCTGCTAAGCTTTAACTTCTTCTAGGCAACCCCTCGCACTGGCTATTGCACAGGTAAATATCAACTTCATCTTTGTTGTAACATTTATTCAAACATGCAGAATGTTCCCCATTCAGAATCCAATAGAATTTTTTTTAATTACTGTTTTTCTTTTCCTCAACTACTTACTGTTTAACTGGGCTAATTAAAAAGAAAAAAGAAATGAGTCTGTCAAAATGTTGAGTCAGAATGGTGCAATGTTAGATTTATTGAAAATCAATCAGGTATATCAGAGAAATGGTAAAAGCATTAAAAATATTCCTACCAGTTTCAAACTAGTGAAATTCTGCATGTAAGATAGCCACTACACGGCTGAGAAAAATCTGATAGAGACACTGCAACAAAGTATGTGTATGTGAGTATATACATAATATGCATGTTACATGCAGATTTGCAAAGTAACCAAGGAAGGAAATAAATATGCATACTCTTTATGAATGATCGCAACATCTAACTGTTTCTATGATTTATAAGTTTATTGGGAACATTGGTGCATGCAAACACTGAATTCTGTCAGAATCAGCCCTTGTAGATCGTCCTTCCTCGTCTCCTTCCTCAAGTTGCCTTGTTTACAATCTATTCCCCATTTGTACTAGAATTAGGAAAATAGGAAAGCTGGTGAAATGATATTTAGTCCCCTGTATATCTGTAACAAATTCTGCTTTGTTCTCATTAAGTTGCTTGCTAGTCCTTGTTCCTTTCAATTATGCACCGTGCTTGTTTTTTTATTGATCTGTAAACGCATAATTAATTCAAATGATAAGTGATACAATCTGCAACTGGGCAGAACATTTCCCTGCCATTTTGTTATGATTTGGTGAAATTGCTTGTTAACAAAAAAGCAAACAGCCAGGTAGGTTATTTGACAAACCAAGATTTGAACTACATGCTCTAGATGCACAATGTTTTGATGTTAGTTCCTAGAACTCATCAAGTATTATCAGGATTGACAAAAAGCAGATGGCCTAAAGCCACCCTAAAATTCACAGCAGACGTAAGATTCAAACTGGAAATGTAACTTGTAGTGAATAGCACAACAGGGCAAAGCGTGTTAAGAATATCGAAATAATCAACAATTCCTTTGCATCTAACTTGATTTTAATAGTCTTAGTTAAGCCATGGAATTCACTGCTACATAATGTGATGGTTATGAATTTCAATGGTCTGCAAAAGTATTTAGACAAATTTGAGTGAATGCTAAATTGATTATTGGTCATGATAGTTTTATATATTGTAATATCAATTGTTGGAGAATGGAGGGTATGCTGCACTTTTGTCTTGTCTAGGAGCTATCTGAATGCATCTGCTTTGTCATGGGACAGCATTATATACTATATGGGTCTTTGAACATATGTAATACATTATATTCTTCTTTTATTCTTCTTTCCCATTCTGCTCACACAGAGAAACATGTCTTTTGTTTGCAAAAGAGGAAGTTAAAATGCAGATCATTACATTTGAACTGTGGTGGCGCAGTGGTTAGAGTGCAATACTGCAGGCTACTTCTGCTGACTGCCGGCTGCCAGCAGTTCATCAGTTCAGTTCTCAAGGGTCTCAAGGTTAATTCAGCCTACCAACCTTCCGAGGTTGGTAAAATGAGGACCCAGATTCTTGGGGGCAAGAGGCTGACTCTGTAAACCGCTTGGAGTGGGTCGTAAAAGCACTGTGAAGCGGTATATAAGTCTAAGTGCTATAGCTATTGTGTGACAATTTTAGCATTTCCAGAAATTACTTTTAAGTTGGAGAACAAGATAAATCCAAACAAGAGATGATATCCAGGGATATTAATTTGCCATCAGGAATATCCTTCCAAATGCTTTTGCTGGGGTAAAAGAAACAAATTTCTCATCATGACTAGTAGAATAAGTAGGTACCCAGATGCTAAATGCTTGTGAATAAACACAATTCTTATTCGCAACCAAATTGCATTTGTACATGATGGTGATTATTACTACTCTTATTAGACAACAGGAGCAACATAAGCCCTAAGAGCAACTGGCATTTTTATGCCAGTCCAGATGTTCATTCCAGTTTTTTGGTTACAACTGCTATATTCTGGGATTTCCCAAGTAATTACTTGGAGAAAAATCAGCTTTGCAGAACTCTGGATTTTACCCGCATGTAGGGGTGAAATCCTGCTGGTTCGGACCGGTTCTATAGAGTAGGTAGTAAGCTGCTGGTGACATCATAGAACTGGTTCTGGTTAGTGGACGCCGCCATCTTTTTTGTGGATTTTTTTTTGGGGGGGAAATTGGGGGGGTTGGTTTTTTTTCCTTCTGCACATGCCCCCCCTCCAGCTTGCTTACCTTGCTCTTAGGACTGAATCCTGAGCTGCTGGTTGAAATGCATGGCTTGCTTCAACTTTTTTAAAGCTAAAAAAAAACAAAAAAACCCAGGCAGAATCAGTTGCTCACCAAGGAGATGAATTGCATTGCACTGATTCTGCCTTCCTTCCTTCAATTGGGTAAGTAACTGGGGGTTTTCTTTGCTTTTAAAAAATAGTAAATTGGGGGGTTTATTTTCTTGGGGGTATTTTTAGGATTTTTTTTTAGGCATAGCCATTAAAAAATTAGAAAGTTTTAAATTTATCTACTTTTATCTAAAAATATAAATAAAATATGGAATGTGCTTTTGTAATTCTGGTTAGGCAGGGGGTTGGACTAGATGGTCCCCCAAGATCCCTTCTTCCAACTGTGTTAAAACTGTTAAATCTGTTAAATCTGTTGCTGGTGCCATTTTGTGTGCTTTTGAATGGTGTGTGTCAGTACAGCTGTTTTTGCAAAAGTTTGTTTTCAGTTCTTTGTGAGTCTCATGCTTGTGGCAGGGGAACTTTTGTGTGCTTTTGCATGGTGTGTGAGTCAGTTGTGTTGTTTTGTGTTGGGTCTGTAAAGTGCAAAAGTTTTTTCCCCAGCTCTTTGTGGCCCTGTGAGGTTCATGCTTGTGACAGGGTCCATTTTGTATGCTTTGCATGGTGTGTGAGTCAGTTGTGTTGTGTTGTGTTGTGTATGTTGTGTGTGTGTGTAAAGTGTAAAAGTTTTTTGTGATGTGTGTGTATAAAGTGTAAAAACACACCATCTGGTCACCTGTCCTCAAGCTACGCCCACAAAATAAGCCACACCCACAGAACTGGTAGGGAAAATGTTTACATTTCACCACCGTCCCCATGGCCCAGCTATATCTTCAGCACTGTCTGTTTCATAATAAATGAGACCAACCTTATATTTATGTCTTTGTCTTTTCATAACGCTCTGTTGGTACTATGCATTCCTTGTCCCTTGTCCCTTTGCAGCCCTGAAAACCACAACTCTGCATATTCACAAACTCTCCTTACCATATTTGAAAGTAACAGAAGGGGTTGATCTTGGCCAAGACTTTTCATATTTTCATATTTAATCAAGAGGAATGCTTTGCTGGATCTGCTTTTCCTTCATTCATGGGACACATTTGCTCAATCCAACCTATAATGTAAAACAAGCCTTAAGTAATGACACTGGTCCTGCTAGAATGTTGAGCTCGCTGTGTGAATAGAAGGACTTGATTGGTATACTAGGCACATCTTCTGAAGAGATGAGGGTTTGCTCCTGAAAAATTATAGGAAACAGAAATTGAAAGCAAATTGATGCGTACATTGTTTTATTTCAATACATTTTTTCTGATTAGCACATGATCAGTACTAATAATGTCCATGCATTTGATACAAGAGTAACTACTACAGCTACCTTTGACCTTTAATATTTCTTTGCTTTATCACATGTCCACCATAAATGGTAAAAGGTCCCTTCTTTACATTTACACTTCCAAAATTCATTTGAAATACCTTTATGCATTCTGGATAACTTGTCTGGTTAAATAAAAAAAAAATCTTTTAAATTGCACATTAATGTAAAATTTAAAACTTTAGTCCACATATTCTCCCCTTTTTCAACACTTTCCCCCCTCCTTTTCTATACTTCTCCTTTCCCCTTTCCCTCCCTTATTTTTCCTACTATTTGTTTTTGTATTTTATATTATAAACTACCGGTAATAAAAACTGTAAACGATAGTTGACATTGTAGGAACTGAGTCAATAAAGGTCATTGAGAAAGTAGCAAAAAATATAAGGAAGCATAAAAGCCTTCAAATATTGAAGGGAAGTTAAAAAGAAAAAGAAATCATGGTGGCAATAATGCCTCTTGGGATCACATCAAAAGTTCTGGGGAAAGCACTTGAATGAATAAAATGTCAACTTATCAATGACTAAAAAGTCACATTCCTTAGAACGGTATTACAACAGTATCTTTAGCTGTTTTAGATCCAGATTCGATAGTAAAAAAAAAAAACCTATCAGTCAGAACTTACTGGTAGATTGTACAGCTTGACTGACAACCACAACTGAGCTGCAAAAGTTCTGTTGTTAAATGAGGCATTAAATGAGCTTTGCCCCATTTTACGACTTTTATTATCACAGTTGTTAATTCCTGCAGTTGATAAATTAATAATGACCCAGTCGTTAAGCGAATCCGGCTTCCATATTGATTTTGTTTGTCTGAAGGTCACAAAAGGGGATCACGTGACTTGGGGGGAGGGACAGCAACGGTCATAAATATGAATCAGTTGCCAAGCATCCGAATTTTGGGCACACGATCATGGAGATGCTGCAAAGGTTGTTAACTGAAAAATGATCACATTTGTAAGGCGTAAAAGAGAAACTGAGGAACAATCCACAACTGTTTCCAAAGGGAGAAGTAACCATCCCAAGAAAGTAGGCAGTTTTGGACACTTGTGAAAATGAACAAAGGACAACGTTTTTTAACCTATTCCCGTGATGGCAAACCTATGGCACCAGAGGTGGGTTCCTACCAGTTCGGACCGGTTCTACCAAGTAGGTAGTAGGCCGCTGGTTCTGTTGCTCCGTGGGCGCCGACATCTTTTTTTGGGAATTTATTTTTACATTTTCCCTGGACTTTTTTTCTTCTGCGCATGCGCAGAAGCTGAATTTCCGGCAGTGCGCATGCGTTGCCATCTTGTTTTTGGCCTTTTTTGAATGTTTTGGTGTTTTTTTTACTGAGTATGCGCGTGCGCACAGGATGCATGCGCACACGCGCAAGGTGGGCACACGCAGTGTGGGAGGCAGTGAACCGCCGGCAAGGTACATTTAAAACCCACCCCTTTTTGGCACGTGTGCCACAGGTGGCACACAGAGCCCTCTCTGGGGGCACGTGCGCCATCGCCAGTTGCTCTTCTGGTTTCCAGTGCACATGCTGGCCAGCTGGTCTTTGTAGGTGCCAGATCACCAGAAAACAGCCAAAAAAACAGCCAAAAAACAAGCATGTGCATGCCAGCCAGCTGGTCTTCGGGTTTGTGATGCTGCAGAGCGCACACAGGCACGCACATGCATGTGCACTCACGTTTGGGCACTCGGTGTCAAAAAGGTTCACTCAGGGGTGAAATCCAGCAGGTTCTGAAAGGTTCTGGAGAACTGGTAGCGGAAATTTTGAGTAGTTCAGAGAACTGGCAAATCCCGCCTCTGGCTGGCCCCAGAGTGGGGAGGGAATGGAGGTTTTGCAGTATCCTTCCCCTGCCACGCCCACCAAGCCACACCACACCTACTAAACCACGCTCACAGGACCAGTAGTAAAAAAATCTGGATTTCACCACTGGGTTCACCATCCCTGACCTATTCCCATAGCTTCAGCTACTTTAAGTGGTTCCTCATGAAGTATTTTGCGAGCTTCATCTCACTTGGCAATTCCAGAAACTGACTCTTCAGCTTCCTATAGTTCTAACTTCTAGCCCGTACATTGGGTACCAAATTGGGATAGGCTGGTATCTGCTTCACAAGAACACCTCGGTGATCAAATCAGTGGCAAAGAAGAAAGAAGGTAAGGTGTTAATGCATTCTGTTTGGTTGACATTGGGAGTTTAAATGGAAGAACGCGGCAAATCAAAACCAGGAGGAGATGTTTACATTTTTCAAAGGCTTTTAAAAAAACAAACTTGAAAAGCTTAAAGGAATTATTTCTCCTGCCTGGCCACAAATGTTCATTTACATCTCGGCTTTTTCAGAAAGAAAGAAGGCTTACACCTATTCTTTAATCTTGGGATTAGCATTCGCTGAAAAACAAAGACTGAATGAAGTCAGCAAAGGAAGAACATAAACAGGAGAAGGCAGCCTCCCTCCACCTTCAGCTCAGCTCAGTTGGACCAAACAGGTGTCAAAGTGAGAGGAGCTCTCTGAGTGGGGAAAACATCTGGACTCCTGCTGTTCCTTTCTTAATGCCTCACACATGTGTCAGCGTAATAGCTACTTTAGTCTCGTGTTTCATTGTTCAAGTTACTGATGCTGCACACCGGTTTGCAAATAGCCATAGAAAAGAAGTTGCTTCTACGGTTCACAGCAGCTGGCAGATTTAAAACATTTGCACCATCAGTCTTGCATCTCACACACGCATGCATGCACACACAACATATCTGCCTTTGCCAAGAGCTTCCAGTTACATCCTTAAGACACCAGATACCGTACTTGAGTAAACTCATTAGGTACATTCTCCCAGAGGTGGGTTTCAGCTGGTTCGGATCAGTTCTGGACAACCGGTAACAGAGATTTTGAGTACTTTGGAGAACCGGCAGCGGAAATGTTGAGTAGTTTGGAGAACCGGCAAATACCACTTCTGGCTGGCCCCAGAGTGAGGTGGGAATGGAGATTTTGTAATATCCTTCCCCCAGGAGTGGGAAGGGAATGGGGATTTTGCTGTATCCTTTCCCTGCCACACCCACCAAGTCAAGTCAAGCCAAGCCACGCCCACAGAACCAGTAGTAAAAAAAAAATTGAAACCCACCACTGCATTTCCCCCATTATTTTCCCCAGGAATCTTATCCTGCCAACCCTCTTGGGATAAATTACTGCATAAACCTAGTTTGACTGGGTCACGCATTATGGCAATCAGGTTTATGCAACGTGCTTCCTGGTTTAGAAAGTTAGCCCCCTCCCCTCCTAGAAGAATGAAATATTTTAGGAAATATTAAAAAGGCAGAATGTTACATTTCCCTGGATGAGAAATTGAGTAACATGCTCTTGGAGACAAGAAATTCAGGGCCTCAGCTCCCTCCCACACCCCAAGCAGATACTGAGCTGGGGCAGCTTTAAAAATACAGATTTGGTAATCCATTACTGCCTGCAGCAAGGTCTGGCTCTGAACAAAGTCAGGGCAAAGCCATTCAGCCACGATAGGAATTGCCCTTCATTGCATCACCCAGCAAGCTTCAACCAAGCCTAGGACTCAGATAGGCTACAAAGTTAGCTGTGATCCCCACAGCAACCAATAGAATACATGCTCTTGCCACAGGAACAGGAAGCTCAAGGGCAAGGCGCAAGAGAGGGTATAAATAATCCTCACTCTCCACTCCATGTTGTCAGTTGCACCAGGACCTCAAACCCAGGTGGTCCTGTCCATCAATAGACCATCTTTCCAATCAGCCTCCATGTTTCCAGTGTCCTTCTCCCTAACTTGGAACTGAACCAGATGAATATTTCTTCCAACAGTTGTCAATATCCTAAATCCTATTGAGACAAAAAGCAGAGGGAGACTATCCGGAAAATTATCTTTCTTGAAAGCCGTCATATTCCACTGTTAAATGTAGTTCGCCCAAAGTATACATTGTTGGGTTCGGCTCTGAACCTAAATGATAATGATAGAATATAAGTGTTATTACTTTCCAGGGGACAGGTAGTTTTCTTGTATCCTCACCTGTGGGGTAACAAATTGTGCATTCTTCACCACGGCTGCAACAGCCAACTGTTTTTGTCAGATGAAGGTACGCGCCGAATGCAGCCAGTTCTTTTTCCAAACCATACTGCTATCCTCTGAAGACTTTATTATTTTGCTCTCAGCTTGATGTTCTTCATTGCCTTAAAGGAGCTTCCCAGAGACCAGCATTCCTTACAATATCTCACCCTGCCTCCCTTTCATTGGATACAAGATTTGCAAGCGAAAGAGTTTCAAGCAGTGACTCTTTACAGAAAAAAATCCCTTTGAAATGCTACCCAACTAAAGTCCCTGTTACCTTTTACAAATCTTGCATTTTATACAATTCAAGGAGCCGCAGCTCAGAGTCAAGGATCCCAATTATGTGTAGGAACAACCTGCTTGGAAAGGAACCGGACTATCTGCCCTGCTACTGACTGTTACACTAACTACCCCGTTTCCCTGAAAATAAGACCTCCCTGGATAATAGGCCCAAACAGGCTTATTATCACTTTATTAGCCATCCCTCGAAAATAAGCCCTCCCCAAAACACAACAGCAGCCATAAGGTGACCACACTCACAGCATCCTACACCTCAAAAATAATAAGACCTCCCCGAAAATAAGGCCAAACGCTTATTTCGGGGGTGTCAAAAGAAAATAAGACCCTGTCTTATTTTCAGGGAAATACGGTAGCAGTAACATTCCTGGATTTTAGAAGTGAGTTTTCCATAGTCCAGTGTTTCTCAACCTGGATAACTTTAAGACCTGTGGACTTCAACTCCCAGAATTCCCCAGCCAGCCATGCATGTTAGGGATAGTCTATAGGTCTTAAAGTTATCCAAATTGAGAAACACTACCATAGTCTATTTTGAACATGCCAGGGTGACACTGCCTGCGCTGCCAAATTTCACAAAGGTTTTAAGCAGATTGAGGAAATAACGTATTCAGACAAAGAGGAGAAAACGACCCAAGAAAATCTGTGTGTGTGCAAAAGTGTGTATGCGTATTACTGCAGATGTACTTTACGAATGGAAAACACCTACGAAAACAGCAACAGGAAGAGGAACTTGGCTTAAGGAGACAAATTGAAACATTAGCGGATGTCTTTTTATCCAAAGAACTGCTCGATTATTAACGTTGCCTTTAAAGATTTAAAGATCAGAATTTTCCAGGCAAACCCAGAGGGAGCGAAATGGGATTTCAGTATCTGAAATCTGCAGGCTTCTAACAAATCCTTACCTAAACACATGCATTAAAAAGAATGAAATGCCAATCTGGTTATAAAGAACAATACGATCCAGGAGACGGATACTGTCCACAATCTTTCAGTTTATTAGGTCACACATATCTGTCCATAAACAATGAAATTGTCTCCACAGGAAGCTGTGTAAATCCTTGCACATATTAAACTAGATGGGACAATTCCATCAGAGATAAAAGAGACTCTAAACAGGTCTTTTCTGACCATTTCCCCTCCTTTTGAAAAAAAACAAATAAATCACCTTAGAGACCTTTAGCTCCTGCAAAGTTGCTGAAGAAAAAGGCTTAGTATAGAGAAATGAGAACTATGAAGAAAAGACGATTTTGACAAAACTGTTCCTCTGTGCTTCTGGGATGATTTGTATGGATTGACCAAGAAGTGGGTTCCTACCGGTTCTATCCGGTTCTATAGAAGTAGGTAGTAACTCCGCAATGATGTCACCGAGCCAGTTCTGTCGGTGGCTCTGTGGGCGCCACCATCTTGGATTTTGCTTTTGCGCCTGTGCAGAAGCTAGTTTTTGACTGCCGTGCATTCGAGGCGTGACCCTGAGTGAACCGGCAGTAAGAAGATTTAGAACCCACCTCCATTTTGAGTAAGATATATTTCTATATATCTTATTGAGCTGTTAGGTTTAACTGTTCTGCTATTACTTTCTAAATACCGCATTTTTCAGACTATAAAACGCACCGGTGTATAAGACGCACCAAGATTTCAAAGAGGTAAGTAAGAAAAAAAAAGATTTTGTCCTCCCCGGCCCCAGGAGCACTCTGCAGGACTCCCAAACCCTCTGTGCACTCTGTTTTTTTGCAAAAATGGGCCCGTTTTTCACCCGTTTTTGCAAAAAACAGG
>JANHFT010001554.1:553365-564213 GCA_032467955.1 Pseudoxenodon macrops
TATTTTTGAGGTGCAGGAGGTGGCAAGCATGGTCACCTCATGGCTGCTGCTGTGTTTTGAGGAGGGCTTATTTTCAGAGGATGGTTTATTTTAACGCATGCACTCAAAAGCCTGATTGGGCTTATTATCTGGGGATGTCTTATTTTCAGGGAAAGAGGGTAGTAAAAAGTTGTCTCTTGCTTTCAGTCAAAATCAGTCTTCCTATTACTTAATTTCATATTCTATATCCTGCATTGAAATAGACCTTGATTTTCTTTGTGACATACTTTGTGATATTCTTTCAGGTATTTTAAGACTGCTGACATAATGCACAACCTCTTGTCAAGGATAACTGTACTTAGCTCATTCAGTCACTCATTATGTGGTTTAGTTTGTAGCTTCCTGGTCATCCGTACTGCCCAACTCTAGTTTATCTTCATCCTTCTTAAATCAGGGTGTCTAATACTGGAGATAGAGCTTGAAGTAAATAGGTTGTTACACATTGATAATTTCAGACTCAACCTCTCCCTTGCAGGCTCCACTATTGCTTAAATCCAATAACTTTCCATTTGTTTTGTTTCTTTCATTACTTTTCCCAGTCTTCCACTCTCTGAATTATTGTAAATCCTGCAATAGCAAAAATACTATATGTATCTGATGAACTGAGCTACCGCTCATGAAATCTTATGGCCAAATAAAGTTGGTTAGTCAAGGCTGTTTCAATATTCTCCATTCCACAGATACAGTCATGTTTCTCCAATGGGGTCTTAAAGTATTTGCAATATAGCAATGCTGAAGCGATTATATTATAGCAATAGCTTAGCACTAGCAATATACCATTTTATAATGCTTTATGGCACTCTTTAAATGGTTTACAGAGTCAGCATATTGCCCCCCATAATCTGGATCCTCATTTTACCGACCTCAGAAGGATGGAAGGCTGAGTCAACCTTGAGCCGTCAGGGTCGAACTTCTGGCAGTGGACAGAATCAGCCTGCAATACTGTATTCTAGTCACTGTGCCACCACAGCTCTTTATATTATATCAAATTGCAATCCTAATTACTGCTGATTACCAGGAGTTCAATTCTGACCAGCTCAAGGTTGACTCAGGATCATGGAAATTTAAAAAAGCATGTTTAAATGTATAGAATCATAAAATGAAAGAGTTGGAAAGGATGATGGAGAATTTCTAGTCCAACTCCTGCCAGTCCTCATACCGTCCTTGACAAATGGCTATCCAAACATTTCTTGAAATCCTTCTTGGCTTTCACTCAAGACTTTAGAAGGCAGTGCTCTACAGCTCTCAAAGTTGGGAACTTTCTCCTTATTTCATGTTTGGATGTCCTTCTTGAGATCTATCCTTGCTTGATTGCTCTTTGCATCAGCTTTTGTTTTACTCCTGGATCAGAGGTGGGATTCACTTACCTTCCCTACCAGTTTGCAAATGTGAGCATGTGTGTACATGTGCTCACTTTTCTCACACATGCCACCTCTGCGCATGCATGTGGCATTCCACGGATGTGCTTTACTCGCATGTGTGGCTTGCATGCATCCGCACGGCATCAAAATGTGCAGAAATAGGACGACATAGAGCTGGGGCAGGTGTGCAGGCCAACCCCCGATTTCTGCTACCGGTTTGGGCGAACTGGTTTGAACTGAGAGCGTACCCCCTCTGTCCTAGATACTTTGAAGAATGTCCATATTTTCTACTCTATGATATCCCTTCATAGATTAGATAGAATACTAATATCATAGTTTACTACCCTTTTCCTCTTTAAGTTAAATACACTAAGTTTCTTTAACTGCTGTTTGTAGATTTTACCTTCTGAGCTCCTTATCATCTTTATTATTCTATGTACTTACTAATTCTTCAGCATCTTTTTTGTATTGTGGTGACACAGTATTACAGATGTGGCTGGACCAGTGCAACACAAGAGCAAAACTATCAGTTCCTGTGATCTTGACAATATACCTCTGCCCTTGTGCCTAAGGCAAAACTATAACTCAAAGTTTCCTGAAGTCTAGCCTGGTGCCTGAAACCAGTATATAAAACTCGCTTTCCCCATAGTGTTCGGTTAATTGATTATATACCATCAAATGTAAGCTCTTAGTGACCACGTAGATAGATTTTTCTCCACAATGCTCTGTTAACAGGTCCTTCAGGAGTTTAGTTATGATGTTTACTGCACTTATATAATACTACCAGTTACTGAGGGGCGATAAATAAAGTAATCATCCAAAGGTTTGACCATGCTTGTCTTTAAAACAGTTATAATAAACTCATTCCTAATCTTGCCCAATTTCTCTGTCTGTGAATTCTTTAACAATACCATAAAAATATTTTATAGTCTCCAAAGTATTGATACATAACTTGGTAAAACCAATATATCTGTCTTTGTTAGCGGCTTTCTCCCCCTCACTATTGGCTTCAGTGGGATATTTATCATTTTCAATCCAGGCATTGAAGATTAATTGCTTTCTGAATTGGCTTAATGCAGTTGTGCTGAGCTGCAGGAACCAACTAACAACTATTCTGAAACTGCAGTAAAAAAAGTTTGCTTTTGTGAGAGAGATAGACAATAGACAAGCTGTCTTTTTTTTAGAGGCTGCTATTTTTTGGTGGGGGCTGCAGAGTGGGGAGGCTGAATTAAAGAGTGGGTAAACCTGAGGAAAAAAGTTAGTGGGATACTCGTTGGCTCTGACATAATCCTTTCCTCCTGGTAAAACTTACTTTTTCCTCTCTTTCTCTTGTGGAATGAATTCAAGAGCTATACAAAGTTATGCAGAAAGCCCGTTTCTGTTTTTCATTAGCTTGGTTAAATAGCAAAGATCGGACAATTCATCTCTGAAGAAATGTAAGGACTTTTGGAGGATGTGAGTGGGGGAGAGGGTTAAGATAAGCATTCAGAATGGTGTTTACCTGTTCACTGAAGTGCAACTGAATTCATACTGAGTATAAGAGATGTGTAAAGGATTGAATGTCAACATCAGAAGTTGCCAGTCATTGTAAAGGAAGTGAAAAAGAAGAAGAAGAAATAAGACATGATTGGCCTGCAGCTTCAGAAAAACCTGGATGAAGCAGCTTATTTGGAGTCTTCTCAGTTATAGTTGTTAGAAGAAAAATCTGGTTGGTTCCAAGCCAGGAGAAAGATGCTGGAAATAAAATGGAAGCAGGCTCCAGGAAAGGAAGTCTCTGTTTATTTCGTAGCTGGAAACTAATGACAGCAGAATGTATCTGGGGTGGCTGGGGTTGAGAATAGGTGGGATTTATACATTTTTGGGGCTTTATGATTGTGATGCCTGTTGCTGTGCAAGAATATGTCCTTCAATATTTAATGGCTTTTGCCAGATTCTTATTTGGTTATGTAGGGGTCATGCAGGCAAACAGGAAAATGCAAATCTTAGGTGTTTGTTTGTATGAGTTAATCTTGTAGTTTGGACTCCTTGCCTATTGTGTTGCTTGTTTATTGTTCCTGGCTACTCTTGGCTTATAAATAGCTTGGCCCAGTCTTTCTGAATGGATGCAAAATCTTCATTTCTAAGGACCAGCCTCTTCAAGTTTCTGCTTGAGTCCGTTTTCTTATGGCAGGAAGACTGGTGCTGCATTCTTCCTTTGTTAAGACATTTCTCCTCTTCTCCTTTAGGGGAAGTATTCTATCCTGCCTCTTTTTAATATTAAGAATAAAGAATATTTTTAATCTGGGGAGGGGCAGGCCTTCCTACACAGTGAAGCCCAGATACAGAAGTAAGTCCACACTAAAATATCTTAGGGATAACTGTGGTAGGATCAAGATAGAAGGACTGGAAGCTTTTTGGTCTGGCTAATTCTTTCAATTGTTTTAAGGATCCTCAGTCGTGGTACCTTCCTGGACTGTTTTTGAGACATGGAAGTGGAGGCCACTGTTTTGCAGTATTTCTCTTCCTTCCTGAGTGGGCAGTTCCAATTGGGGTGGGGCAGGGAGGTCTTAGAACTTCCATTGTGGGCTGCCACAGCATTCAGTTCTCCCATTTCATAACTATATAAAGCCGTTAAAGGCCGTCATCCACTCTGGCTTTTCCCTGGAATGGTATATTCCCAGAAATAAAAATGTCTCCAGCCCTGATAGGATTTTAAAATTCATTTAAGACCTGCTTTTCTAGAGGTCTTTATAAAAGAATAAGTCTTTTGTTACTTCCTGGTGAAGTGCATTATGTCATTGTTGTTTGACTGCTCTTCAACATTACATTATGCTATAATGCTATATATTATTATTTTTAACTCAGTTACTGGATATTGGCGTGTAAATCCATGTATATGACTGGAGAATCATATAAACTTTAGCCAGCCAATAAATAAGCAAAGAAATAAATATCCCCATCACTTACTCTAATTCCCGAGAATGCATTTTAATATCTCAGCTTTATTTCTTTTACCTGGGCAAGTCAGGCCACAGTCAAATGTAGCTGTATTTTTTATTTTAAAAAAAACATTATTGAATTTATGTGCCACCCATCTCACTGTCAAGAGAGCTCTATGACATTTTTATATTCTAAAACATCTACAAAGCTAAGAAATAATTATAGGAGACAGCACTCTGCTTTGCAGAACATCCATTTCCAATTTAATTTTGTTTTAATTACAAAAATCTTTTAAAAAGAAGGGTCTGGAAGAGTGTTGTTTGTGAGGGAAGGAGATATTTGTGAATCTTTTTGACTCATGCAGTGTACAGGTCCTCAATGGAAGGCAGGTTGGCAGTAATTATTTTTTCTGCAGTTCTGATTATTTTATATTATTTTACTTTATTATTTTATTTTATATTATTTTATTATTTTATAAAGTTTACAGCACAGCTATGTAATAATCTTTCTTTTCTTTAATATCAGCAATATTCTGCTGAGTTTCAATCCAGTAACTGAAACTCCAGAAAGTTTGGCCTTTTTTAGGAGCCATGGTGGCATATGGTTAGAATACAGTATTGCAGGCTAACTCTGCCCACTGCCAAGAGTTCAATCCTGACTGGCTGTTGGGGGCAATATGCTGATTCTGTAAATCACCTAGAGAGGGCTGTAAAGCATTATGTGGTATTACATAAGTCTATTGCTATTGCTAATTCCAACCTTTAGCAACCTTTTGGTGAACTACAATATTCAAATCTTATATAGACTTTAGACTTACTGGTTGGATCTAGCAAGAGACTCAGATTTTATAAAAAGTTTGAAGTGTTTATATTTTATATTACATTAGTTTTTTGCTCCTGTCTTTCCATTGAATGTTGAAAAGTTAATTTCTATATCTCGTCATTTTTTCCTATTTCATTTAGGACAATCTGCCATATCTACCACATGTAAATAGTGGGATTTTCAAAAGAAAAACATTTTTATAATAGGAAAGCAGTTGCTACCCCAAATAAGAATTTTCGTCATCTCCTTCAAAACTCTCAGCCCACTTAGCTATAACTATTATTTCGAAGTAGAATGGAAGCATATTTCAAGCAGAATGGCCCAAGAGGTAAACAAGTGGTTGCTTTTCTCAGAACTATGTTGGTTAAATCTTATTACCTCATATTTCAAGGTAAAAAGACTTTTCTGGGATGCCACATGACACATGGTTTAATACTTTTAATTATTATAATCTATTGGACTGTTAGCTGCTTTTACTCTTAGTAATAAAAACGGGTAATTTTGAATGCTGTAAGAATGTTAGGATTCTGTCTAGACAGTATTTTATTTATATATTTGTTTATTTATGAAACATATATTGCGGCCCATCTCACAAAAACTGACCTTGAACTTCATACAACAATGAATTAAAACAATAAATATATAAAATAATTATTAAAATATAAAATACAAAAAGCACAAGGCACAAGAGAAAGTACTTAGAGGAAAATTGTGCAAATATGTATGCAATGTATATATGTGTATCCTAAACAGAATATCATACATAAACAAGAAGATACTAGGTCCTCTTTACAATATGGGATATATTATATTTATCCCATAACATCTTCACCTGGTCACTGAATCAACCTTGATAGTAGTATCAGTAATTCACAGAAGTGGCATTACATTACATCAACACATTGCTTGAATAAGTTCATAATGGCTGAAACACCATATGAAGCTATCAGCTGTAGCTTGCAAGCCACAATGGCCAAACCAGACTAAGCAAGCTGCATATGAATTAATGTGGTAAGTAAACCTGAATATATAAAATTAAGTAGTCCTTGTGGTGCAGTGGTTAGGACCAGGGGTGAGTTCTAACTTACCTCGCTGCCAGTTCGCTTCCTCCATGAGGCCGCACCTCATGAGTGCTCACGTGTTTTGCACGCCCACGCATGCGCAGTGTAAAAAAATTCCAAAGAATTCCAAAAGAAAAGGCCGAAAACAAGTTGGTGATGCATGTGAAATGCCAGAGACTCGGTTTCTGCGCATGTGCAGAAGAAAAAAAAAGCCAGAAAAAATTCAAATAAAACTTTTCCCCCCAAAAAAAATTTCCCAAAAAAAGATGGCGGCGTCCACGGACCAGAACCGGTTCCGTGATGTCACCAGCGGCTTACTACCTACTCTATAGAACTGGTCTGAACTGGTAGGAACCCACCCGTGGTTAGGACACAGTATCGCAGGCTTACTCTGCCCACAGTCTAGAGTTTGATTCTGACCAGCTCAAGGTTGACTCAATCTTCCATTCCGCCATAAAGAGAGGACCCAGATTGTTGGGGGGAATATGTGACATTGTAAACTCTAAGAGTACCCTAAAGCACTTTGGAGTGGTATATAAGTGTAAGCACTATGTCAGGATTCCGACTGATGTCTTAATTGCTGTTATAGCAGTGACTTTTATAAAAAAAAGTGTCCCCGTATGCTGTTGGTGGTCGTTATCTGGCATGCTTTGTTTTTATTTTATCCATTACTAGGATGCACAGCAACAGAACAAGGCAAAAGCTAGGGATAGTTGAGATGTTTATGTCATTTATCTTCCCCACAGTTTGGGTAGACAGGATAAAGTGAGATAGTGACTTATTTGATAATACTAAGCCAACTTCATACTATTCTCCCAACACTCTGTCCAGTAAATTAGGCTGGGCACAATTCTGAATGTCATACATAAAACGTGACATTCAATCATGATGTAGGGGAAAGAGGGAATGGCCTTGAGGGACAGAAGGAACAGCTGCTACCAGTGCAACGGTCAGATAAAAGAGGTCTGAGCCTAGGGCAAGAATGCAACTTGATGAAATGTCTCAGATAAACCTCTTCCTAGTTTGCACAAAGATAAAAGGAGATAGGAGGGAAGTGCATTCAGACTTGCAAGAATCTGATGATAGCTTTATAATAAAAGTAGTACTGACTTCCATGGCATCGATGCCTAGTCTGAACAACCTTAGAGGTTTGATATATTCCCAAATGACAAAAAACAAACAAACCCAAAAATAAAAACAGGGGTGAAGAAAAAGGTAGTGGAAAATCTCTTGTACAATTCCATTACCCGAGTCTTTAGAATATCAGCGTATTATTACTCTATTTGTGGAATGCTTTTCTTTTTAATTACTTCTAAAGGCATTTGAAAATAACTTAATGACAACCTTGTTTCTAGTCAGATGCTGATATTTTATTTTATTGCTTGTTAACATGTTCCAGGGGAAAGGATTCTTAGTAAATATAGACTTGGGGATCTAGATAAAAAATTAAAAATAGAAATCGGTGTAAAACAATCCGTTCTGTCCAATGTTACTGGTGAGTAAGCCTCATTCAACCATTATCATTTATCTAAACAATCATGCTCCTCAATTTATTCCTTCTTTGTGATGCAATGATGCCATTAGGAAATAATATTTAAAAGTTTTTATATCAAAAGGTCTTTAAGATGTTAATTTCTAGCTATAATTTAATTAAAATGCTCCTGGAAATAAGTATAACAACAACAAATGTTAATCCAGTAATAATGTGTCAAATTTATTTGCTACACATGGGAAATCCAGGGGAAATTAAGTATATTTCACTTCCATCAAAACATTGCATGTTTAAAATCTAAGATTCTACCAACAAATTAGTAAAATCAAAGTGAATCTCAGATCAATTTTGCTCCAAAGTGACTTCAATACGCTTTACTTTTCCTGAATTGCAATTATTGGGGGATATTTTAGTAAAATGTAGTTTTGTGATTAATAGTACAATCAAATCCTATTGAATCCAATGAGATGCATTTATTGGTAAAAGAGTATAGGATTCTAATCTCTACCAACTGAAGATAATAAATAAATTTGTCAACTCCTTGTCTGACATGAGATTCATATGGCAATCTCATAGATGCTCATTGAAAAATTATAATGAGACCATAAAAATAATTGCAGGTAGATTGATTATGTGCTGTAAGTCCCTATTGACTTTTAATTATTTTATTTATTTATTTTGTCAAGCATGTATAAGAAAACAGATATAAGTATAAACACGATTATAAATACAGGAAGTAAATACAAATAAATGGGGACCGTAGTACAGGGACGGTGGGCACATTGGTGCACTTATGCACGCCCCTTACAGACGTCTTAAGAATGGGGTGAGGTCAACAGTGATCAGTCTAAGGTTAAGGTTATGGGGGATGAAACCACAGAGTCAGGTACTGCATTCCAGGCATTGACCACTCTGTTGCTGAAGTTGTATTTTCTGCAATCAAGTTTGGAGCAGTTTACCTTAGGTTTGTATCTATTGTGTGCTTGTGTATTGTTGCGGTTGAAGCTGAAGTAGTCATTGACAGGTAGGATGTTATACCAGATAATTTTGTATACTATGCTTAGGTCATACTGAAGGCATCATAGTTCTAAGTTGTCCAAGTCCAAAATTTCAAGTCTCGGGGCATAAGGTATTCTGTTGTGAGCAGAGGAGTGGAGGCCTCTTCTCGTGAAATATCTCTGGACTTGTTTGATTGTATTAATATGCAGTGTGGGTTCCAGACAGATGAGCTGTATTGAAGAATTGGTCTAGCAAAGATTTTGTATGCCCCTGTTTGCAGTACAATATTACCGGAGAAGAAGCTTCACAAGATTAGGTTAACAACTTTTAATGCCTTTTTGGCAATGTTATTACAGTGAGCTCTGGTATAGTGATCAGATAGATAGAGTTTCTCTATGATGATGTGTTTCTAAGCTGGTCTTTTCATCTATGCATCCATCACTACTGTAGCTGAATCCATCCACCCATCTTGTTGCTGGTCTGCTTCTTTTCATTTTTCATAACATTTCAGCCTCCTCCAGAAAGCCCAGACTTTGCAATATATGTCTGAAGTAGACTTGCTTGAGCCTCATTGTGCCTTAAGTGAGAACTCTGGGTTGATTGTTCAATGACCTATTTTTTTTGTTTTGCTTACTTGACTATCCATAGCATTCTCAGTTTTCTCCAATATCAAATTTAAAAGCGCAAGTGTACTCTTTCTATTTTACTCTTTACTGTAGTATAATTCAGTAAAATATTACTATTTTGCTATAAAGCATTACAAAGAACATCATTGTTTGCACTCTCATGATCTTTAACAGTATGTAGAACTGCAGTCTTATTTGCACCTAACTTATTCTTGAAATATACCCCATTAAAAATAATAGATCTGGGTTGCACAAATCCAATTGATCTCTAGATACTAGCAAAGAGTTATGACAATTCTTAAGTCTGTACAGTCATCTCTTGGTTTTTTTGGATTTCTGCAGCTTGATATAACAGTTCTTAAACTAGCCGCCATGGATTTTGTGGCTGAAATAATCTCTGTCCCACTAATGGCTAGTGAGGTGGAAATGAATTCTTTCTTCTTTCCCTGGATGCATAGATTGCTTTTGTTAATTTTGTTTAATTAGTAAATTGATATTTTCATTACTTGTATCAGCAGTTGTATGTTAAAGTTCACATCACTATGAACAAATACTATTTTTTTTTAGATCTGATACTTGGAAATCTGATCTTCGATACATGATAATAAGAAATAGAACCTTATTTCATATATGAATATTTATAAGTTGATGATTTACTTGTGTTAATTGGTTATTTGAACTGAAATTCTATGGATAGCACATTAATATTTATACTATTCAAACATAATACTTTATAATAATATCCTTTTATGTATTCATCTACCCGTGATCAATCAGAAATCAAGTTATGCATGAACCAAAGGATTATCTCTGAGCAATTACTCCTGAGTATTCACAAATACAGAAATTTTATATTTGGTAAGCTAATGATGGATGATTTTTAAAAATGTAGTTTCCCAAGATGTTCTGTTTTTATTTTAAATAACTCGTATTTCTCTCCAACATTTTGGATATGGAATTGTACTTAAATACATAAAAACCCTCTGAGGGAGAACCCTCTGATCAGTGATATGAAATATAAATGAACAAACAAATGTTTTTATGGGAATATGAAACATATCATTCACACATAACTGAATGAAATAAATATTCTACAACATTGTGAATGCATGGTAAAGTTTATCTCTGATGAGGGGGATGAAATTTGATAATGCTCTTCAGAAATCATTGTTGAGTCATAAAAATAGTTTGACTATGAAGTAACAAAACCAGCTGCCCTAAAATTTATATTAGGAATTACCAGATCAGGAAACATCTACTCTATTCTACAGTCTTTTAGGATCTGATTTCAAATCAGAAGAGACAGATTAATTTCCAGGGAGGATTCATTAAAAGACAGACCACAGAGATGTAGAACAATAGAACTTACCTCAGTGAACACCTAATAGAAGCAAACAAAGTAATAATCAAAAGCCAAAATGGGCTTGTCAAAAAGAGATCATGCCAGACTAATCTTATTGCATTCTTTGACAAAGTGACAAAATTAGTGGATCAGAGGAATGCTGTTGATATAATTTACTTGGACTTCA
>JANHFT010001554.1:660092-671370 GCA_032467955.1 Pseudoxenodon macrops
TATTCTATTCTATTCTATTCTATTCTATTCTATTCTATTCTATTCTATTCTATTCTATTCTATTCTATTCTATTATTGTTGTGGCTATTGTTGTTTTGAATCTGTTAGATCTGCCTGATTCCAAAAAACCTTTGGGCAACACACAATATAAAGAAAATAAGATTTAAAAAATACATAATCAGGTAAATGAACATACAATAAAGAAAACAAATAAGATGCAAAAGCTTGTCAACCATTCTCAAAACACATGCAACATATGATAAATGCATCTAACAAGGAGTTCCACCCTGCTTCAAACTTTGGGGCAGCAGCCTGATCTCTTAACGCCATCTGGAATGCCATCAGAGTGAGCAAATACAGATCTCAGGGAGACCCTCATTCTTCTGATAAAATGTCAACTATGCATGGCTTATGGACTGAATATTTATCTGACTATATTTGGAAATGCTGTGCCTGGAAATAGAAGTCGAGAAAGAACACTGCAGAAGAATCAAACAAAAATAACTGCACGGAAATCTTCAGTAGCTTTGTAAGCTCTTTATATCGTCTTGGTTGTTTTTTTTGGTATTATTATTTGGTTGACATATATCCTTCTTAGTGAAGATGGCTGGCATGCAACTTGATTGTACGGTTATAATTAAGTTGGTAGACCAAGTGGGATTTATGGAAAGTTGTTCCCATCTGTTGCAGAGTTAGGTAGGAAAAGAAACACGGGCAAAGGAGAACATCTGTGAACATTTTGAGTCACCAAAAACTCATCCTTGAGAGTGTCAATTCAGGGATGTGTGAGGAGCTAACAGATTCTTCTGGGATGAATTTCTCACCTATTTAAATTCATAGGGTTTGTGACTCAGAAAAGTCTCGTGACTCAAGGAAAGTACAGTATCATATTACTTTCCGTACTTCTAGTGGAAGAAGACATCGCCTGCTGCTTCTTTGTAGCCCACAATATTGTTTCTTCTTGACTGAGAAAAAGCAGTATCTAATGATCTCTCACTTTGCAAGCTGTGCTTTTTTTCCCCATCTCAAAAGGCCAATCATTGCATACAAGGTAACCTGGGAACACTGGACTGAAATGAACAGATGAAATATAACAGGAGAAATATAAAGATCTGCATCTGAGCAGGGGGGAAAAGATGCAGGATGAGAGAATGTTGTCCTGGCACAATAGTGCTTGTGAAAAAGTTCTGAGTATTCTACTTAGAATGTAGAACTATAGTTACATATAGGTTATATAACTTCAATTGAAGTGGCCTGCAGAGCAGCACTAAAAAGACTGTTGGAGGAGGTTGCAATGGTTCTGAAGGCAATTTATTCCCCTCCCATTTCTGGATCAGGAGGAAAGGACATCCATGAGGACGTGGGGTGAACCAATTGAGAGAGTGAATGAGGGATGGATTGCAAAACAAATATATAAAGAAAGAGCAAATGGATTGAACAGAAGGAGAAAGCAACAATGCAGGAGATAAAGGAAAAAGCACCTGAATAGATAGATCGTCAAGAAGTCACAAGAGCAAAGCCAGTAAAAAGCACCATTCAAAAATGCAAGTAATTTTACATCGATGCACGGAGTATGCAAAAGATAAAGATGGATCTGTTAGATTGCTGTGTTTATAGGTCAAGTTCTTAAAGATTTTTAAATGTATATACGTCAGTATTAAGATTAAAAAAAACCTTAACAAGGACCAGACATGGATTGCCACAAGTGAATGGTGGCAGACTAATTTTATTTATTTCTTGACAGAGTCACTAGCTTGGTAAATTGTGGAAATGAAAATGAACTTAGTTCATATGCTCACAGAATAAAATGAGCTAGATAACAACCTGCTAGATCACGGGTGTCAAACTCATGGCGTCACATTGCCATCATGTGACACACTGCAATGTTTTCCACCTTCACGGAGCTGGGGTGGGCGTGGCCTGTAAGTGATGCATCCGGCCCGTGGGCCGCTATGTGCTAAATGGAATCAATAATTAGCTGAAAACTGCATCTAGGAAATACTTATAAATGGCTCTGAATTGACTCGAAGAGTACTATTGAGTTCAAAACAAATCAAGATGGTGGTCAGGACAGTGTAATCAAACCACCTGATTTTTAATGTGTGCCACCTGTGAAAAACATCTAAAAACAACAGAGTTTTGATTGCACTTTCCTGGCAGCCATCTTAACTTTTTTAAACCATAACCTGCAGATAAAATTAGAATGAGTATAAAACCACAGGAGAACAGATTAACATCCTTCCTACATATAAATATAACCATCTGGTGGGTCTACCATTTCTCTGGGATCCCCAAGCCTGCTGAGAAAAAAACGTTTTCAGGGATTTCATAAATGGATAGTAGGTCAAGGCTAATCTTACCTTGGACAGAATGATGTTTAAAAGGGTGGGTGCCATTACAGAAAAGGGCAGTCTTCCTGGGTTTTATCAGATAAAGCTCTTTAGTAGATAGGATCCATGAAATGCTTGTCTTACTGGACCTGATGGGACAGATAGAACAGAATAGAATAGAATAGAATTCTTTATTGGCCAAGTGTGATTGGACACACAAGGAATTTGTGTTTGGTGCATATACTCTCAGTGTACATAAAAAGACAAGATACATTTGTCAAGAATGATAAGGTGCAACACGTAATGATAGTCATAGGGTACAAATAAGCAATCAGGAAACTATCAATAAAAGTCGTAGGATACAACAACAAGTTACAGTCGTGCAGTCGTAAGTGGGGGGAGATGGCTGATAGGAACGATGAGAAGACTAATAGTAATAGCAATGCAGTCTTGGTGAATAGTTTGACTGGTGAGGGAATTATTTGCTTAGAGTGATGGCGTTCGGGAATGGAAATAGAAACTTATACTTTGGACACACAGGCAAGCAGTTGATATATTAGAAAAATGCCTTCATTTGGCAAGTTGAGGAAAGTGGATTTGTTGAACCAGAGAAATGACTGGAATGCTCTTGGAAGAGCTGCAGGCTGGCGAGGAACAAGCCAAGATAGTAACCATTCATCCATTTAATTGCCACGTTTGGGTGCAAGTTGATGGAATTGAACTGAAAATATATATCAAGTGAAACTTGATTATGTATACAACCATGTTGTTTTCACGACAGATGTTTGTAAGGATACGGTTCAGTTTCCTAATCTAGCCTACAGCTGTGGGAGTTCCTGGCAATCTGATCAAGCGTTAGCCGGATCTCATGGGCACAGCTTTGCAAAAGACTCCCATCAAGTTCAGATCAGTCTTGAAAACGTGTCTCTATGTTTTTCCCCCTGGTAGCAATGCAGAAGATCTAAAGTCATTCACGTGGCCTTCTTTGTTCTCTTATTTTTAAAAGGAAAATAAAAACCATACAGGTTTCTATAGTTACAAAGCAATTTGATATGCAAGTGTTAAGAGATAAGTGGAATGAAGGATTAGAGCTTCCTATGCTGTATTGCGTAGACAATGGGGGAGAGCATTTTAATTTCTTTAGTTAGAGTGCCAGTTGATCTTAATCTATGACTTATAAATTACAACAAATACAGTATTTAGTGACTTATGGCTTACCTAGTAATATTTAGAATGTATTGGACTTCATTAGGTTTGATGAAAAAGAATGTAATAATGGCAGCACCGCCCCAGTGCAAGGGTGTAGCTTTTAGCGACCGGCCCCTGTATATATGTGGGGCGTTCCAAGCCTCACCCCAATTTTTCCAAACTGCCTGTAGGAGAGGCATTCATCTCCTTCAGCCGTGACTTGGAGGAGCGTCGCAGCGATGCCAGGTAAGCTATTTTCCTCCTGGTGGTCTCCGATCTCTGACTCTTGCAGTGAAAGCTGTGAACTTAAGATGGGGTTGTGCCTGCCCACATATTTCTCAATCAAAAAAAGTCTTCAAAAGTTTGGCCAACTAAAAGAAGCGGGAGAAGTCCCCTTCAAGTCCTGCCCAAGCATCCTGGAGTCGTTCAATCGTTTCCTGTGGGCTGCGTTTCCCGATTGCTTATTTGTACCCTATGACTATCATTCTGTGTTGAGCCATTTTAGCTGGTAACATAAAAAGCAATGGGGGATGAAGAAAAAAGGACCCTTCTATCAGTGGAGTTTTTGGAGAGACAAACCTAAAACCTCTTTCAGGGAGGCTTCCAGGTACTGAAACCCACGAAGGGTAGTTTTGCTTAGCTACCCGTCAAGCTCTTGACAGCCAAATAGTAATAGATTGATATATGTCATAACCATGTGTCTCATAGAGGCTCCTACAACCAGTTTTATTAGAAGATAGGTGGCAGAAATTGCAGGCTGAATCACTTTCCACTAGAGCCATGTTATGTAACCTTATGTTTTTTATGTAATAAGAAAGCTTATTTCATTCTCTTGCTTTGAAAAGTAGAGAAGCGTGCAGAGATTCTGAATTTGCAGTATTTTCCAAAGACCTGTGGTTGTTTTTTCCCCCTGGGCATTGAGAAGACCCTAACCTCAGCCTGAGTTGTTCTCAAATACACTAAGAAAGGTGAAACCTACCTAGTGCTGGGATGGGAGATCATCTCTCCGGGGGCTAAACTGAGAAGTTGAAAAAAATCTTCAGAAGGAAGGCACTGGCAAATCTTTTCTTCACAAGAAAAGAAAACTCCAGGAGCGTGTCCATGAAATTACCGAGAGGTTGACTCAAGGCAGTCTTTTAAAAGCTGAATACTGTATGTCAGTGATGGTGAACTCTTTTCAGATAATGGCATATAATTTCCATCGTTACATGAACAAATGCTATGTAATTGCAAGAAAAGCAACGTAGGAGATTTTATACATATTCTAACCGATCTGCCAATGGAGATTGGCAGACTGGCAAACATTAGAAACATTTTTTACTAATGTATTGATTAATCCCTGGCTACCTGGACAGAAGCAAAGGAGTGGATTGTTGTGTTGTCTCTCTCTCTCTCTCTCTCTCTCTCTCTCTCTCTCTCTCTCTCTCTCTCTTTCTCTCTTTTTTTCTCTCTCTTTCTTTTTAAAGCAATGTATGCTGAATTCTAAATCTTTTGCTTTCTCTGGATGGGTTAACATAGAATGTTTGTGTATGGTTGATTTAAAGTAATGTTAAGGTTTTAATTGTTCAAAAAGTCAAGTCTTTGGGGATCCTTTAAAAATTTCCATAGGCCCTATTCAATCAGGAGGTCAGTGGCCTCGGTTATCCAGACAAAACAGTGAGGCTTCCTCTGCCAGGCCTAGCGAGTAGAGATCGGAATGGTACTGTTCATCTCGTACCTTGGATACCCCTCTTTCTCCTCCAGCGTTCCTCCCTTGGGTGATTCTCCACTGACTTTTCTCCTCGGCTGAGACGCCACTAGCTGTTTGCCCTGTGCAATGGGCCACGGTCCCTCCGTCCCACGTGCTTTGGTGCAGTTCATACGCAGAAGGAGGGTTCTTCCTGGTTTTTTTGCTGCCTGGGACAGTTAGCTCCCAAACAATCGGCTAGTGGGGGTGGAAGGAAGGAATTCTTTAGAGGACGAGAAAGGACAATTAATAGAAATCCAGCGAAAGGAAAAACCCGTAGAAATTTCCTTGTTGAATTTCAGGCAGTGGCCCAAGACCAGATTTTTTAAAGTAACTGGAATGTGGTGTTGGAATTCCCATACTACCGGTACTAGGAAATTTTAAAAAATTAGATAATTACCATAGCTGATCAATTTGTATTGGGGTTTGTAGAAAAACCTAGGACTACATTTAATACAGGCTTAAATGAGTTGTGAAGCACGTTGTGCAGCAATTGTACTGTGGAGACATTTTGACAAGCAGTTAAATCTACGTCAAGTTGTCTCACCCCGATTTTTACCTCTGCACCGGTGTTTGTAAAATGCATAAAATCACCAGATAAATAAAGAGGAAAGTCAATGCTTTCTGCAAGTTACTGAGAGAAAGATGGTAACATTATAATGAGAAATAAGATTAGTCATCATTTTACTTGTTTAGTAGGTTGCTACTGAGAGCTACAAATTAATAGACAGGAATTACTATATTACATTTTGAAAAATAAAAGGCAAGTCCTTCAAACTACAAGAGAGAAATTTGTTTGTCCTAGTTCAATGAAGAATAAGATCAACATTAGTTTGTACTGGTTCAATACTGTAGAGCAGAGAGGTCCCTGATATGTACTTTAACATACATAAAAGGGCTATACTAATAAATCCAAACGGGATTAATCGATTAATCCATTCCATTGATTAACTGTCAGGAAATTTCTCCTTATTTCCAGATTGGATCTCTCTTTAGCAAGTTTTTACCATTTGCTTCTTGTCTTGCCCTCAGGTGCTTTGGAGAATAAGTTGACCCCTTTCCTCTATGATAGCCCTTCAAGTACTTGAAGATATTTAACCCATAATCCTTCTCTTTGTTAGACTAGACATAGTCCCTTAATTAGTTAAGGGTTACTTTCCTTAATTGTTATACAGTTTAGCCTTGTCATCTTTGTTGCTCTTGCTTGCACTTTTTCTAAAGTCTCAGCATCTTCTTGCATCGTGGCGTTCTCACTAGACCAGTGCATTATAGAGTGGTACTATCACTTCTTGTGATCTTGATGCTATCTCTCTGTTGATGCAGTCTGGGACTGCGTTGTTTTTTTGTTTTTGTTTAGGTAATTTAGGTACAGTTTAATACTGTCCCAAAGAACAACTGCACAAAAGGTGCTTTGTAAACCCACATAATATTTCTGCAGAATTTACATTGTGAAGCAAGTCAGAGCAATTCAATATGAGGACGAAACTATCATTTACTTCATTTTATTTACTTACTTCATTTTAGTTCTCCAATGATCATCACACCTCTGATTCCGAAATTTAGTTTGTGTTCTTGTTAGACAGGTTACATGAATCCTATAAAGATTTAGGTAAGCTCTTCCTAATTTATATTATAAACAAGATCCATATTATGGTCAAGAGAGGTTGCCATCAGCGAATTCGTTTCTAAGAAACGTGGATAAAATAATAGTTCCCCCTAGGAGTAATACCATTAAAAAAAGCAAAATATGGCTCTTCACACCAGCATTTAATGAGACTTCCTCGAGGGGAGCTACGACGTTAATAAAAGTAATATGTTAGACACACCCTGGTTGTCAGAACCTCTTTCAAACAACTAGAACACAAATTACCCAGGTGCAACTGCAACAATTCCAGATACCTCTAGGTAAACCTGAGCATTTATTCCTGTCAATGACTGGGTTCATTTAGCATATTAAATCTTTTTTCCCCAGCTATTATCTTGAGCTCAGGCGGAGGACTAGGATATAAACCTTAGCTTATAACTAGGGTGTCATTTTTTGCCATTGCCTTCTCCTGGGATATTTTTTCAACTTCCTGCTTTAACCTAGAACCTGATGATTCGCCTCCTTTTTTTTGAAACCAGCCAAGTGTTCCCCAACCTTTCCAGGTTGGCAGTGTGGAGCAGGGAGAAGGAGGGGATGGTTTAGTGGGAGAGGCAGGCGCGTGTGCACGCAAGAGCACCCATTACTCAAGCAAGTAGGTCCACGAGTGCCCATGATGCTCACACGAGTGAGGCCCCAAGCGCCCACAGCGCTCATCTGAGTGGAGCTGTATGTTCCTGCTATGCTCACATGACTGGGGCTATGTGCGCACTCACATGGCCCAGTTGTGAATAGGCCGTGGCCCGGCAGTGGGCCATGGCCCACAGGCTGGAGACTGGATCAGAGGTGGGTTCCTACTGGTTCTAACCGGTTCTTTAGAATTGGTAGTAACTCGGCGATGACATCACGGAGCCAGTTCCTTCGGTGGGTGTCGCCATTTTGGATTTTGCTTCTGCACATGCACAGAAGCCAATTTTTTATTTCTGTGCTCGTGCAAGGCACGACCCTGAGCAAACTGGCAGCAAAACAATCCACAACCTGCCCCTGGACCGGACCCTTGCTCTACACAACTCGTGAAGTAAAATGAATCCATGCCTGGTTTGGTTGGGCCTACTCAATGCAAAGTTGCAATTTGTATAATTTTACAAATTTGAGCTATTGTTTTAATGCAGGAGGAGAATACAATAATTTCTTTAAAAAGCCATTTTAAAGATGTAAATAAATTAAGTGCAATTAGGTTATTAGAAAGCTTTATTTCATATACAAATTTCATATACAAATATGAGAAGATAAAAAAGAGGAAAAGGAGCCATTTTCTTCACTAGTTGTTGCCAGCTACCGTATAAAGGGTGGTACTCATCTCTATTTCAAGGCCATTGAGGCAGTGCTGTCTGAAGAAATTTCCACAGTCATGTAGCCAGCAGGATATCACAGAAAGCTGTTACCTTCCCACCGAAGTGGTACCTATTTATCTATTCGCATTTGCATGCTTTCAAACTGCTAGGTTGGCAGGAACCAGGGCGAGGACCGGAGCTCACCCAATCATGTGGCGCTTTGGTCTCGAACCTGGGCTGCGAGCTTTCGAACCAACATGTTAACTGCTGAGTCACTGTGCCACCCATAAATGTAAGAAAGGCAGAAATATATTGCAAAAGTGCTGAGAATGCAACATGAGATTTTGAGATCACTGCATGAAAGGAAAATGTCATTTTAAAAAAATGCTATCTCTTCGTACTGTGGATGGCACCAGAATGACCATGGCGGATGTGAAGGAGGGGTACAAGACAGAGGGGCATGGAAAATATTGATCCATAGAGTGGCCAAGGGTTGGACACGAATGAATGGCTGGTGACAATGAATCATATTGAAGTCTGAAATCTGGCTGGAGGAGAAAGTTTCAAATTTCAATGCTTGTAGTTAGGGATTGGTACCCATGAAAACCAGTGGCCTTTGTGCAGTTATCCTTCACAATTTCCCCCCTGTACTTTAATTAGTAACTTGGCAGACAAATCTCACAGCTTTTTCATGCTATAGTGATGAAGTGTTGGGAGCTTGATTGCTTATACATTTCTGCAAACCTAGGGTCAGAAAAAGAAGGGTAATAAGCAAGAATCACTTGTCTTTATTTAGAATTTATTAGACTCTAGTTGGGAGCGCTTATAGATTCAAGTGAAGAGCACTTCCTGTGGGAAAACTAATTTGATTGTTTCTGCCCACTGTACTGATTATAAAAATAAACTCTATATTTTACTACCTGAATTATTGAATTATTGAATACAAAAGGCAGCAATTGGAGGTATCCAAGCTAATAAAAGCCAAAAATAATTGGTGGGACTCCTGTACCGGAATTCCTTTTCATTAAAACAGATCAAAATCTACAGATACCCAAGGACTTGTCTTATAACTATTTCAATCTATTTTTTTTAATGATAAAAGGGATTCAACAAACTATCTTACCAGCTTCCTAATAAGACCATAACATAAAGGATTTGTGCTGGTGTTGAATACCATCTACTCAAATCCATGGCCAAGAAAAGGATGAAGCTACAATGCATCTTGGTTCTTCTTTTGCTCAACCCTAATTGGGAATTACATCTCTCCACCCCATTCAGCCGTTGGCAGATAGGCCATTAAACAGTTTTCACTTCATATAGCTAATAATTAATAAAAACCCTGCATTAATCCAAATTTTAAGGGCCCTGCCTTGGAACTACTGGGAACATTTACAATAAGAATCGCATCGTCATGGAAAAACACATAATCATGGAAAAACTGTCTATCGCTTGTGGTTTGCAAAATATGTGCCATGCATGTATTCGCACCCATAGAAGACGCTAATTATATGTATACCAAATGCAAACTAATATCAAGAGACAATGAGCAACTAGGTATGAATGCCATAGAGATGGGAGCACAGGTGGTGTTTCCATTTGTACTCCCAACAAAAAGTAGGCAATTAATGATGGAACACAAGAGCTTTTGAAGTAAATCACTGGCTTAGGGGTTGATGCCATCTAGATAATTTTGGATTCCTACAGACTACAATTCCTGCCTGGGGGTCTTCTGGCAGGGGATGGGCTACACCTCACAAGAACTGGGAAGAATGCTTTTGGAAATCAACTGGCTCAGCTTATCCCAAGGGCTTCAAAGTACAACTGGAGTGGAAGGGAGATCAATGTTTTGGACCTAATCCCAAACACTAACCTCATGGCAATCAGCTAAGTGGTAAGAAAGAAGGGGAAGCCAGATACAAAATAGGTGTAGAAAGCAAATACAGGGTCAGTCAAAAGACTCAGTTGCCTATAAACTAATGCTCAAAGTATGAGGAAGAAACAGAACAACCTTGAATCCTAGTACACAAAGGCAAGTGGTTGCTATTACGGAAACTTGGTAGGATGAAACCCATGCCTGGAATGTACAGTACATCTAGAAGGATTTAAAATGTTCAAAAGAAACACACCTAACGTGAAGAGGTGGACTTGCATTATATATAAGCGATAACTACACCTCTACAGAAAGGAGAGAAAAAAAGGCTATAAAAGTGAAACTTCTGCCAATCTATTTGAAAGCATGTAGAAATGAAAGTAGAAAAATAGGGACCATCTTTGGTGGGAAGGTAACAGCGTTCTGTGCGCCTTCGGCATTTAGACATGCCGGCCACATGACCATGGAGACGTCTTCGGACAGTGCTGGATCTTCAGCTTTGAAACGGAGATGAGCACCGCCCCCTAGAGTCGGGAACGACTGGCACATATATGCGAGGGGAACCTTTACCTTTAAAGGTGAAAACCTTATGGAATGCATTCACATTAATATAAAAGGAAAAGAAATGACTTTGCTATAGGTGAATACCACAAACCAACCAAAGGAAATATAAAAACTTAGATTTGTTATATTTGTAGCAGATAATAAAAACTACCAAGCTACCAAGACACTCTCTTGCTAAGATGCTGCAGTGACCAAATCTTGCTGAGAAAGTTCAAGAGCTAAGAAGCTAGGAAAACACTTGCCCATGAGTCTTGCAGAGCTTCAGGATTCCTCCTCCCAAAAAGCAGTTTAAGATACACTCCAGCTGAGTTAGGAACAAATTGATTCCACTGATGAACAGTGATGTTGACATGGGATCCTGCAATTCAGAAGCAGCACAAAAATTGTGTATTGGAGTGTCTCTAGACCACAGCCCGTGGGCCAGATGCATCACGTGCTGGCCACGCCCATGCCAGGATAAGCAAAGGGGGGGAAAGTCACGATACATCACATGACGTTGCTGTGATGACATGAGTTTGACATTCCTGCCCTAGACATATCCTGCTGGCCCAGGGCTTAGGCCAGGGGTCTGCAACCTGCGGCTCCGGAGCTGCATGCGGCTCTTTGAGCCCTCTGCTGTGGCTCCCTGTAGGGTGATCCCACCACTGGCTGGCCCCACCCCTTGCCCTTCCCTCTCAGTCACTC
>JANHFT010001554.1:700237-711751 GCA_032467955.1 Pseudoxenodon macrops
CATCCTTCCATCCTTCCGAAGTTGGTAAAATGAGGACCCAGATTGTTGGGGACAATATGCTGACTCTGTAAACTGCTCAGAGGGAGCTGTAAAACACTGAAGCAATGTATGTCTAAGTGCTATTGCTAAATAGGTACATGTTAAAATTAATTCAACTATGTTACTTTCAGGTCAGTGATGGAATTCAATTTTTTTTACTACCGGTTCTATGGGCATGACTTGGTGGGCATGGTGTGGCTTGGTGGGTGTGGCTTGTTGGACATGGCAGCGGAAGGATATTGTAAAATATCCATTCCCTCCCCACTCCAGGGAAGTATACTGCAAAATCTCTATTCCTTCCCCACACCAGGGGAAGGTTACTGCAAAATCCCTATTTCTTCCCAATCAGCTGGGACTCGGGAAACAGAGAATAAAGGGGGGCGGGGCCAGTCAGAGGTGGTATTTACTGGTTCTCCAAACTACTCAACATTTCCACTACCAGTTGGTTCTCCAGAACTGGTCAGAACCTGCTGAATTCCACCTCTGTTTCAGGTCCATCATTAAGATCCATAACTACTTCTGCTGACTGCCGGCTGCCAGACACTTTGGCGGTTGAAATCTCACCAGGCTCAAAGTTGACTCAGCCTTCCATCCTTCCAATGTGGGTAAAATGAGAGTCCAGATTGTTGGGGGCAATGCTGACTCCGTAAACCACTTAGAGAGGGCTGTAAAAAGCACTGTGAATCGGTATATAAGTCTAAGTGCTATTGCCATTGCTAATATTTTTCAGATAGAAGTGATGTTTGGTAGCAAATTACATTATGGATACAGTAGGTATGATAAACCACAATTGAGGAAATGATTTTTAGCTTTAAACATATTTTGCTGTAAAAATCCTTTCCTCAATTGTGGTTTATCACAAATTTAAACCTGTGATTTATAAATAATAGGACAGCATTGTTGGGATTTGTCACCTTTGTTGTTATTGCAATATGTATTATTATTATTTTAGTGAGATAGCTGATGATCAAAGCTGGGGTAGGGCAAAAATCATGTCAAGTTAATGCTGAATCTCCTTAGGATTCATCATCAAGTAGGCATAAAGTTGTGTTCCCTCATGCACAATATATTGGTAGAGAATTCATCTGAAAATTCTCCCAAGCAACCCGAGGGCAATCTCAGACAAGTAATACTTTGGACATATAATATGACCTAGCCTGAACTACAAAGAAAGGAAATGTAAACCCACCATGAAGCAAAACAGATGCAGTCGACAGGTATATGGCCACACCAGCAGCAATGACAATCATTGGAACTCCATCTGACACTTTATGGACTGAGCTGTTCTCAGCATTTTTCTTTGTATATGTATTTACTTTTTAGAATAGCCCCATCATCATTCCTGAACATAGAAATCTTACTAAAAAAATGATACAAATCTCGGTCACAGTGAAAGCTGTGGGATGAATGTTTTGGAATTGATTTCTTCATTTTTTAATCCTTTTCTCCCCTGAGTCATACTGACTCAAATATAAGTTAACCTACCAGTGCAAATTCAAACAGAACTGATTCCCAACAAAAGATAATCCAAACTACTTTTTAAAAAATTGTACACAGTTCTTTTCCCCCCCAAACAGCTCTATTCTGAACTGGGATTTTCCAATGCAGTACTTCTTGTATATGGCATCCGCAATAAAGAGAATGTAAGGACTTCCCAAAGTCAAAATAACAATGTTTGTGTGTTTGTGACAAGGCTGACTCGTAACACCCATCTCATCACAACTTGACAACAGAAACAAAGATGGGGGGGAGAATGCTTGGAATGTATTGGGAGCTGGGAAGGAGGTGAGGAATTTATGTGAGCTGTTTGTGGCCTAAGGAGATCCAGATACTTCAAAGCCATGCAATGGGAACTTTACGAAAGCACAGACAGTTTTCCCAAAATAAAAAGAACATGTTGGATTGGTGGAGAGTGAACAATGGGTGACTCAAATGGAGAGAAGGGAGAAATTAACTATGCTTTTTTTTGCACAAAAACCTTAGAGCTGGCTTAGCTACTTCTACGCCTGAATTGATCTATCAGTAAAGTTATACTCTTGGTAAATAGCAATAGCCCTTAGACTTCTATACCACTTCAAAGTGCTTTTACAGCCCTCTCCAAGTGGTTTTACAGAGTCAGCATATTGCCCCCAACAATCTGGGTCCCAATAATGTCCCAGGAGTTTCTTTTGATGCATATGCTAATGGGACAGTTGACAGTGTGTTTGTCTGTATATGCTTGTGCTTAAAAATATCACAGACAAAACCTGTAAGATATTTACATTCTCACATAAGGTCTCATAACACTTTAGTCATTCCAATTTTCACATTCATAAAAAGGCTAATGGGTAATGGTGTGAGATGAAGCAACATCTGGAACACAACAGATTGCCAATGCTGGCAGTGATTCTTTCAGAAAGTCCTACCTAGAAATGGCACAGCTAAGTGGCAGAATCTAATCCACCTTGGCTAATCATATCAAAAAGCAAACCATGGTTAGACTTACTAAGTTCTTGGGGAGATGAGAATATCAGAAAATCACAGTTTAGCAAGCTAGTTCAAAAAGAAATGATGGATAGATAGATAATGAATTAGATCCATGATGGCGAACCTATGACATGTATGCCGGAAGTGGCATACAGAGCCTTTGCATGTTCCTCTTCTGGGTTCTGGTGTGCCAGCCAGCTGGTCTTCATGCATGCAGGAGCTTTGAAACCGGAAGAACAGCCACCCAGTGCGCTGATCTTCCAGCTTCCGGCGTGCACATGCACACCGGTCAGCTGGTCTTCATGAGTGCATGCACGCCAGAAACTAGAAGACCAGGTGGCTGGTGCGCACCTGCATACTGGAAACCGAAAGATCATCTTCCTGGCACGCACATGCATGTCAGGTGGATGTTCTTCTGGTTTCCAGCACATGCGCATCCCCGTTTCAGCACTTGGTGCCAAAAAGGTTCACCAACACTGGATTAGATAGTTGGATAGATAGAAAGATACCCAAAGACGGCAATTTCCAGAGCTATACCTACAGTTGCCAAGAACATTCCATGGACATCTTGATAAAGTCACCATGTGTTGATCTAAATATAAAGAAGATATTTTCATTATCTTTTTTATGTATAGATGTAGAAACTGTACCTGAAACTATTTAATTTTGTAACACTATTATAGATCCATTTCTGTCCTTTGGCAACTGCACTGGCAATTAACTTGAATTTATCTATGAAAAGACATGTGGTATTTTAGTAAATTTAACTTTCAATATATTGAGGCATAATATGTTTCCTCTTCTAAGTTTCAGCCCCATTAGCTAAGGGGTTTCTTGTTTGTTTGCTGCGATAAAAAAAAATGGGACTGCATATGCTTATTCCCACTTTGTGGTTAGAGTCTTTTGGTGCACAAGTGAGAAAGAAAGAAAGTAACACATATTATTTACATGAACATGTTGTATATACCCAATGCTTCTCTTGGAGTTGGTAACTCTAAATGTTTCATTTTCTTAGCAACTTTCCTATAACATTGGAAAGTGGCATAGTGGTTAGAATGCAGTACTGCAGGCTAACTCACTGCTCATTCCGGGAATTCAATTCTGAACAGCTCAAAGTTGACTCATCTTTCCATCTTTTGGTTAAAAAAAAGTAAAAAAAGGTTGGTAAAATGAGGAGCCAGATTGTTGGGGGAAATATGCTGACTCTGTAAATCGCTTGGAGAGGGCTGTAAAGCACTGTGAAGCGGTATATAAGTCTAAGTGCTATTGCTGTTGCTATTTATTCTTCCATGTAATTGTCAAAAATAACTATAGTAAGAGTACTGTGAATTGTCCAGTGCTTCTCTGCTGAATTCTTTACGCTATTTTATGTATTTTATTCCTATTTTATAAATAGCTTAACTATACATTTTAATTTTTATCTATTTCTATCTATGAAGGTTTCCAAGATCATTTTCTATTTACATTCTTTAAAAGCTATTTGACATATCCTCTGATCAAGAGTTCTAAATATACCATGCAATTTATAATAGTTCAACAAACTATAGAATTGTTGGGGAACCAATGGCCTTCTCTATGTTGACTATTAACAGCCGTAGTCAGATTGGCCCAGTTTGTTGTAAAATTGTAGTTAACAATTAAATTACCACTCTAAATCAGAGTGGTAAAAACCCTTCCCCTTTTTACATGCATGTAATATGTCACAGGTGTATAAATAAAGAGATGGGGTTGTAATTTGATGATCCCATCTACTGTCTTTCCTTTTGGTGGTATCTCTTCTGCAGAATCCTTTGATTTCAATGAATCTAAATTCCCGAATCTTACATTCAAACAAAAATTATAACATAGCGATGTGAATGAATGAATGAATGAATGAATATTTCCAATTTTAAAATCCTCAGACTGAAAAATGATGAGCATTTGCAAAGATATAACATTAATAGATCATGAATCATTATTCTTCATTTTATTTATACTTCAGGGAGGAAAAGAATACTAAGTTGCATTTTTCAGTGCTGTTGATTAACAATAATTGGTAAAATACCTGCATTACAAATTGGAATCACAGCAGACATTGAAAACATATCTGACCAAAGATTTACGTCTAATTTCTTGTTTATTGCAGTGGAATCAAAGGTAAAATATGCACACAGGGAGCTGCATATATTATTACATGATTAATTAGATTCTTCTTCTGATTTTTTCCCCTAATTATTTGACTGTCCTAGATACTCAAGTGAATATTTCTCAAAGGTCAGTTGACCTTTTCATTTTCTCACACTGCAGGAAGATACTTAATTTACTGAAAGCCCACAGTCAAACTTCAGAATGCATCATGGGAAATGCTGTGGTTAGTATATATAATGAAATACTTGCTGGCCAGTTATTTTTGGACAATATGCTACTTAAGAAAAAAAAGTATTAATCTTACATACTGAACTGACTATACATCTGAATTTCTATTCATAACCAAAGCCATTATAAGGAGATTGGGATGGTAGAGAAAAGCATATACAATTTATGCATAATCTTGCTAACTCAAGATGTGCTAAAGATGTTCTTTGTTTTTTAAGAGGATGCAAAAGTTCTGAATTTCCTGAATAAGAAAGTTTTGGTCTCAGCATCTGTGCTGTGGTAACATTTAGAGTGACCTATACTACAATCTATTGAAGCTATTGACAAGTGAGTATCTGAAAGAATGACTTCAATCATATTAGTCTACCTTTTCATCATCTAGGTTCTGCTCTAGAATGATTTGCTAGACAAAACAGATTTTGATGGTAATAGCTGAATTGTGAAACTCTTTTTCCAAGGAAATTTGCTCATCTCATTTTATAGGACAGTTGGGATAATAGATAACTTGTCTCTCAATTCTCAAAAGAATGTGTTGCTGGGTTACTTGGGAAACAAAACAGTTCTTCATATCCCTGACACCATCTGAGGCAACCTCCCAAGGTCCCAATTGTAACCTTGAGCTTTTTGTACAAATGTTAATTTGGTCTATGCCTAAACACAGAGCTTAAAAGGGACCAGAGTCCTGCCTTCTTTACAACCAGTGCAAGTTAGAAATGGAAAATTTCTCACCTTAAGGTGGCAAAGTTTACTCAGGTCTTTAGTTAAAAGCTTTGACAGAACTCTATAGAAAGCTAGACTTTGGAGAAGAAATTATGAGCTAAAAGCAAAACTGATGACCATGGCAGAATGAAAAGGTAGCAGGTAGACTGGATCTTTGTAATTCCTCTCCAGACAGGAAGAGAATTTGAGATTGCCCACAAGCACTCCACACAGTTGCCTCTTGTGAAATGATCCCAAGACAGTGGGTTTAGAATTGCCTTCTTTGTTAAAATGTACATTTATGGACGCAGGCTTCTCATGCTTCCCTTTCTAATCCTTTTAGAAATTGCTTATTAATTGTTCTTCAGATATTAGGAAACTTTGGCTTAACCAACCTGAAATTACTGGGTGAGTTTCTTTCAATACGTAACAAAAGAAGTTTTAAACACAAGTTTAAACACTTAAAAATCATTTTATTGTTTTTAATAAATAGCAAAAAGATAACTAGAACATTGATTGTAGAAAGTTACAAACAGACTAAGGGTACAGATGGGTTTGAAATAAGATTTTTGAAATTAATAATAAGGATCCTTCCAATGGTAAAATGTTGTTGTTTTGAATTCTTTAAAAAAGAAAAAGAAATAATAAGATAGAATTTTGAAAGTTGGACACTATAGCAAACCAGTAGGAACTAAAATTACAATTAAAGAAAAGCAATTAAATTTGACTTACTAATACAGAATGGAGCATACTTCAACAATGGATGTATTGAATGATATTTGTCAACAAAGGAGCCAGAAGTTCATTTTAAGAGGGTCTGGGATTATAGATAGACTAGGTGTTAAAAAGGAACAAGTTTTACCAGACAGGAATGAGATCTGAAAGTGGATTTAAAAAAGGCAAGCTACAAGAATGTTGTGGAAAAAGATGCTACACTGATATGCAAATAAAACCAGTAGATGTCTTAATAAATAAAAGGGATATACAAATAACAAACTACAAGTAGGAAAGGGTTGGAATGTTGTTGCAAAATGAGAGGATATAGAAGATAAGAAAAAGAACAATATATATATGAAATTTGATGGTGAAATAAGTAAAGAAATTATGATGACATTTTGTTAAAATTATATAAATGTAAAGGTTAAAAATGTGTACTCTGACAACTGAAGTTGTAAGCTGTGTTTGGGGAGTTGGGGGGATAAAAATAAAATAAAACATGATTGGGGGGAAAAACAAATAACAAACTAAAAGGGTACCCTGGATAACTTCCCTATATTGGATTTACAAAAGACATTTGTTAGGTTTTCAAAAATGTTGTGAAAAATGTCAAAGAAAAAATAAATAAATCAAGTTCTGGTACATTATTTGAAGGGATTAAGCCTCATATTGTTAAAAGTAAAAGTAAATAAACAAAGTTTATTTATCTGATCAGGGTTAAAATAGCAATAGCATTTAGACTTATATACCGCTTTACAGTGCTTTACAGCCCTCTCTAAGCGGTTTTAAGCCTGCAGTACTGCACTCTAACCACTGAGCCATTGTAGCTCAAAATAGATATATTGTTATCCTTGGGAACCATTAATGAACTTTTGATGACAAGAATTGAATGAGTAAGACCAGGATTTGTTTATAATTAAGAGACCAGATACAGGAAAAAGAAATCATTTGTTGTGTTTTAATTTTGTAAAATTATTTACATTTTTTGTAATGGAGGGGGAAACCATTTCTTTATATATTTATTTTCTTTTTCTTTATTACATCTTTTTTTCTATTTTTCTTTCTATTTTTTCTTTTCTCATTTTCTATTTCTATTTTTTATTTTTTGTTAATATTAGTTTTCATCTTTTTTTATTTTTATGTTTAATAAAATAATTGTAAAATTATAGACTTGCTATACAAGTTTACTTTTATTTACATGTTTGTTAACCTCACAAAGAAATCCCCCAAATTTGTCATCAAATTTTATCTTTGAAGAAATTGTGGTAGATCTTTAGCAAGATGAATACCTCAATATGCTTGATAATTTAGCTTTAATTACATTCTTAATAATTTATTTGGAAAAGTTAATTAGCTAATAGTCTATACCTTGCAATATTCATTCTAAATTCTTTTTTAAAACTTGTGTATTAATTTGTCAGCTTTTCAACCCTTTAGCAACTCTTTAGCATGAGATATGAGATTAGAGAAATGTTATAATTATATACTGTATATATTATAGAGATCAGTAGATTTGCCTTGGAACTCTTTAGAACTCTGCATTGGGATATTTCAGGATTCTCTCCTAGTCTAAGTACAGTAACTTAGACAAGGGGATAAAAGAAATGGCCAGCCAATTTGCAGATAATACAAAGTTGCCAGGGAAGATATTGTTAGCATCTCAGAAAAGAATCATATCAGCTGCCAAAGCCTTCTGGAAAAGGTTTTCATATCTTTCTAAAATGCCAACAGGGTTGGATCTAGTTAAATCTCAGGGAAATTACTGTTGGTGAAAAGTGAGGGGCAGATTCAGAAGGTTCATCCATAAATTCTTCCTGGTGATACTCAATAACTGAATATTTAAGGAGTTACACAATGAATTGGCTCCCATCATCAAGTACCTATCCACATTTTAGTTACACAATGAATTGGCTCCCATCATCAAGTACCTATCCACATTTTAGCATAACTTAATGGATTGTATGTCCCTTTGAAAAGAGCTGGTCATCCTAACAAATGTCTTGCTTATCATGATTATTCTAAAAATCTAATCATCAAATGTGGAGAAGGCAAAAAAAATTGCTTGTATATTCTGGCTTGTATATCCTGGCAACTACATGGCAGTCATCAGTCGGATAATAGACCCTGCCTATCACTGAAAGGTCAAACACACTTACTGGGAACAACCACCTGGCACGCTTAGCAAAGACAGGATTTTGTCTGTTAGCTTTTGTGTGCCACATTCTCCATGGTTTCATCAGGTCTCATACCTTTTCAGTATGCTGAAAAAGAGGAGTAGTAATCAAAAGGATCAATCAAAATTGCAAGGATTCCCTATTGTTTTTAGATGCATGTGGAAAAAATGGTCAGATAATGTGTGTCTAAGAAAGAGGTGTCAAACTCGTGGCCCGCAAGCCGGATTCATCACACACTGGCCACGCCTACTCCCATTTTAGTGAAGGGGGGGAAAGTCGCAATATGTCACATCACGACAATGTGACAATGCGAGTTTGACAGCCCTGGTCTAAGACAAGAAACAAAATAATGTATATAAGTCTCAAAGAATTTCTGAAGGTAAGCTGTTCCACTGGTTCATTGTCCTCACTGATAGGAAGTTTCTTCTTAATTCCTAGTTGCTTCTTTCCTTGAGTAGTTTCCATCGATTGTTTCTTGCCTTGCCTTCTGGTTCTTTGGAAAATATGTTGATGCCCTCCTCTCTCTGGCAAACTCTCAAATACCTGGAATACTGCTATCATGTCTCCTCAGTCCTTCTTTTCTCTAAACTAGCCAAACCCAAATCCTGCAACCATTCTTCATATGTTTTTGCTTTCAGGACTTTAAGCATCTTAGCTGCTCTTCTTTGCACTTTTTCCAAAATCTCATCTTTTTTGTAATGTGGTGACCAAAACTGGATGCAGTATTCCAGGCATGGCCTTACTAAGTCTTTATAAAATGGTACTAAGACTTCACATGATTTTGATTCTATGTCTCTGTTTATTAGTTTTTTTTGACTGCTGCTGCACACTGCTGGCTCATGTTTAAGTGATTGTCCACTAGGACTGCAAGGTCCCTCTCACTTATTGTTTTTGAACCAGGTTTCACCTAATGTGTACTTGTACTTTTGGTTTTTCCTGCCTAGGTGTAAAACCTTATTTTTCTCTACATTAAATTCCATGTTGTTGGATACGACTCATTGTTCATAACTGTCAAGATCTTTTTGGAGGCTGAGCTTGTCTTCTGGGGTGTTAGTTATTCCTGCCAACTTAGTATCATCTGCAAATTTGATGAGTTCCCCTTCTATTCCCTCATTTATGAAGATATTGAAGATGGAACTATTTTAGAGGAATATTGTCCTCTAAATTGAATCAATCAATCAATCAATAATTGTTACTGTAATCACACTAATGATTACACTAACCATTTGACTAACATTTAACTTGAGGGTAAGGTTTAGTCATAATATCATGAATTTAGCAAAAGCTATACTCCTCGTTATAATTTTTAGGAGAGGAAACATTCATGATTTCTGAACTTTCACACAATCTTGGGTGAGATATCGAAGATGAAATACTTGTAATGTTGTGAGACTTTGAACATATGTGTATGTGTGCCTGTGTGTGCATGTTCCATAGCACCCAGTGATGCATGATGTCTGAAAAGTTTGCCTGCCACCAAGATGATTGTCTGCCAAGTCCTGTTATGAACCTCATGATTGTGGTGGTGGGGAACTATTTTTGGCCAACTAGAGAGATTTTGTGAGAGATCTCAGAATTCTAGATGTGTACAGGGATATATACTCCCAAGAGGATCACCCAAAGTCATAATATCATCCCAGTTGCCCAACCAAGGCACTTATATTGGGCAGCAGCAATATAAGAAGATGCTATTACTGTTACTATTACTGTTAATAGTAGCATTACCATTACTATTAATCCTCTCATCGTTCCTATCACCCATCTCCTCTCACTTACAACTGCAGGACTGTAACTTATTGCTTGTATCCTATGACTTCTTATTGATATTGTTTCCTGATTGCTTATTTGTACCCTATGACTATCATTATGTGTTGCACCTTATCATTCTTGACAAATGTATGTTGTCTTTTTAAGTACACTGAGAGCACATGCACATAAAGAATTTTATTCTAAAAAAAAAGCTCTGTCTTACACATTGGCAAAAAAAAATCTCAGAATATAAAATATAAACTGGATGGATGTAGATGACCCTCACTCTGTCAAGGACCTTGAAGTACTCATCCCTAATGATCTAAGTGCCAGATCCCACTGTAAAAACATTGCCAAAAACACATTAAGAGTTGTTAACCTAATTTCCGCCAGTGACGTCAGCATGCATAGGAGTGAAAGGACAGGGCTCTGCTCTTGAAGCTCTATTTTTCCAGCCAGAAAGCCTTAAAAAAGGCACGATCAATCCCGGATGGATTGAGAGAGAAAAAGGGGATACTCCAAGGACCTCGGTAAGAAAAGCAATCTTCCGACAGTTCAGGGGAAAACCCTTGATTTCGACTGGGAAGAATCCAGCCATTCCGGCTGGCCCAAAGCACTGACAGCCGAAGAGAGGGAAGCGAAAAGTGAACTATATTTCATCATCGGTAGGAGAGCGGATCCCAAGAAGGAATCCATAAGCAGTAAACAGTGAACAGAGGAGCTGAGTGAGTGTGACTTCAAAAAGAATTAGAGCATAGCGGTGACTAGAAGGATGAAGAGGAGCAGAAAATAAAGCAAAAAGAGACATCATGGAAAAGCGGAAGTAAGAAAGAGACTCCAAAAGGATAGACTTTGAGGAATGACGAATGGGTGAATTGAACTACATTGAACTGACTTTAAAGGGTTGAAAAGGTCGCAAAGACTGACTTACGAGCTGCTAAATTGTGTGGATTGGATGGTGATAAGAGTGTTAAATGGCTTTGAAAGACCTATACTAGAAACCAGTAAGAACGGAAACAACTTAGAACTGCAGCATGATGCAAGACTGAAAATAGATTGCACCAAGGGACTAATAAAGTACAAAATAGTTATCCAAAGGTAATATATTGGAATGATAATAACGTGGATTGATTTAATCAAAGGATTAAATTGTATTTGTTAATTATTTAAGTAGAAACTTTGATAAGATTAATTTCTCTTTTTTTCTGTCTGATATATAGTTGCATATTCACTCATATAGATTATAGATAGTAAAATCTTACTTTTGATCTTTAATTATCTCTATTCTTCACTCTTAACCTCAATCTTTATATTT
>JANHFT010001554.1:711851-722912 GCA_032467955.1 Pseudoxenodon macrops
GAAAGAAAGAAAGAAAGAAAGAAAGAAAGAAAGAAAGAAAGAAAGAAAGAAAGAAAGAAAGAAAGAAAGAAAGAAAGTAAGTAAGTAGTGGCCAAAGATTGGAAGAAATCAGAATTCATACTAACAAAAAAAATATTCTTCAAAACATTTCATTGTTCTCTTGTGAAATCAATGCACAGAATAGGAAGCCACATTCATGATTGAACCTGGGGGAAAAACTGACTTCAAATCAGTACAGGAGTCAGACAATGCTATCTTCTGTCTGTCTCCATCAGAGGTGGGTTGCTGCCGGTTCGGTTCAGTTCTATAGAACCGTTAGCAGAGATTTGCCTCCACTCACCGAACCAGCAGTGACAGCCAGCTGACCCCTGAGGCAGTTCTCCGGGAGGAAATCGGTCCTCCAAGTGAAAATTGCCTCGAAAATACTCCTCTGTGCATGCACAAAGCCTCCTGTGCATGTGCAGAGGGTTATTTTCAAGGCAATACCCATATGTGATGGGGCCACATACGCGAGCACAGCAAGTGTGCATGCAGAAACCGCACACTTCCATCGCAACCAGAACTGGTAGGAAAGGTAAGTAGAACCCACCCCTGGTCTCCATATTTATATGTTAACTACAAAGAAACTACCATAACCAAACTAATGACAAAATATATAGCAACCAGTCTCAGAACTGAAATTCAAGTGGCCAATAGTTTCTGTATTTTAGGATTGTAGCAATGTTAAAGGAACCAGCAATAAGAAATACATCACCATGGATAGACAATAAATCAAACAGATCATAAAACAAATCAATCCATAGTTCTCACTCAAGGCACAAATAACCAGGTTCAAATTTCATTTTGGACACACTATACCCTTGAGAAGTGTACAATTCTTGGGAAAGGTGGCAAGAAAGAGAAGAAAAGAATAACCAGCATCAAGGTAGATGGAGTGGCAATGAATGTACAGTTGGAAGACTAATGGGCAATGCTGGGAATAGATTATCCTGGAGAAGATCTGTCTTTGTTGTTGCTAAGAAGTGACATGGACCTAAGGACACATAAACAATCAATCAAATCAATATAGCTGACATAAGACAATTGCCAATATATATCAGTGCCAGATGCTAATAGTGTATCACTCATGGTCATGCGGTACCTATCCTCATGATAGCCTTTGAGAAATGGTCATCATTAAACAGTAATAAATATATATACCAGTACTTGTTCTTTGTATTTTCTGTTAGATAGTCAGAACAAGAATGTTTCAAAGTCTGGTATCTAATTTCATAAATCAGACTCTGACACATTTCAAAAGACACCATCAAATTAATTTCATACAGAAAATGACATTCCAAAAAGTGAATGGAGCCTACGCATGTATATACATATTTATATACACACATCTCCGCAATTTATTATGTCTCAATAGTGAATGATATATTCATATATTAAGGAAAGAAAACTACAGACCTAAAGAAAAAAAAAGCTCCAATTCATTCCGCAATCCAAAATAATTTACAAGGTAATACATTTCATTAATACAGTGAGATTTATTTCCGAATAATCCTGCAGGAGACGATGCAGTTTGAATAGTGCCATACCTGAGCGCATACAAAATGGCTTATTTTCAGAGGCTCTTTAGATAGCATGGAGAAATGCCATTCCATTTCATCATATCTTATAAATAGCTTTTGAAGGAAACACAAGTGCTTAACAATATTCTCCATCTTACAGCAAATCCTGTCATTTGATTAGCTAATTCAGTAATTTCAATAGAAATCTCGTCCTTAGAAAACAGTAGCTTTTAATAGATCCACATGGGGAAAAGCATTTTTGTATCATTAGTGTAGGTTTCCTATCTATTCTCTATTGAAGATGGATGGAAAATGACTGTCAGAATAATTAGCTATTCTGCAAGTCAAGTTCCCGTACTAACTTATTATCTTGACATTGATGATTAGCATTCAAAGTGAGGCTATTTCACAAAAGAGCAAATTTAACTGAAGGAACAATGCAAAAATAAAGCATGTATTATTGAAAGAATGAAATCAGTCATAGGTGAGGAAATACTGAGGAAATCCATTGTAACTGTTTAGGGTTTTTTTATTTTTTATTTTATTTTAAGCCTATTATTTCAAATTTCAGGTAGTTTCCGTGCCAAACATTTCTCCTTCTAATTGTTCTCATTTAACTTGATGAAAAGTTTAAACAATAGTGAAATGTTCATGAATAAAGTGACAAGTTCTTATGTTTAATTAAGGGGTGCGTGAAAGAAGTGCTTTAGTGTTCTATGGCTCATTTCCTAGATCAGGAGTTCCCAATCTTGGAAACTTTAAGCCACGTGGACTTCAACTCTCAGAATTCCCCACCCAGCATGACTGGTTGAAAAATTCTGGATGTTAAAGTCCAAGCGTAACTTCCTGGCTTTGCATCCTTTGGTTGAATCCCAAGTAAAACTTCATGAGGGAATTTTTGCCACCATCTTTCTTTGGCTTCAGGGATTGTTGAGTTATGCACACCTAAATGTTAATATTTTCCCAATCACATTAGCACTGTTACCAATTTTGAGTGTTCTTACAGGATATTGTCTTTGCTTTACATTGATTTTTTTTCTTCCCATTACTGTTTATAGCTTTTTAACTCCATTCTTCAATTTTATAGCTTTTTAATTCAATTCTTCAATTTATATTAGCATTCTTATAGAATATAGAAATCTCTGAAATATTCTTTTTTTTCCATGGCAGTTTTTTTCAAGATCTATTTTGCTCTACTTCATCATCGACTATTATTTCTTTCTTATACACTTGAATATACCTAACCACATATTCAAAATACAAAGATCTTTTTAAAAATATATACTCTCCAGTCACCATTCTCTTTCGTTCCTGAGTCTCCAAATAGTCTGATCCTTTTTTTCTGTACTCTTTCATTCCATTCCTACTTATACATTTATGTTACCTAACACTATATTTTCCTTTGTAATATCTTCATTCAAATATTACATATTTTCAACAAAATTAAAACCTGGTTTTTCAATTGATATAATTTCTCACAGCATAATATATAGCTATCAATAACCTATGGATTCTTAGTTTCATATACACACTCAGAATATCGATCCATAAGTTAAATGTTACCAGCTCATACTTTTTGATATACATTTTAGCTTTTTTCATTCATAATGAAATCTATATCTTCACTTACCTAAATATATTTATTTGCTCCATTCCATAATATTATCTCTATTCAGATCTGTTACATCCTTCATTTTTCTCTTGATTTGAGTGACACCACATTTTTTTTGTCCTGTAATTTCCTTCATTAATTCATTTCCTTCATTAATACATGTTCTTTGCCATTTATTTTCCTTACATTCCAAGTGGCAACCTTCCATATTTCATGATAAACAGTAGATGAGCCCCATCTGCCCATTGGCTTGGCCAATCAAAATGTTACATAACATTTTTCAGTAACATGGAGCAGGTATAGACTAGAAACCCATCTCTACATAACATATGTTACACACGTAACATATTCTATAGAACCGGTAGTAACTCCACAATGACATTACGGAGCTGGTTCTGTCGGTGTCTTGGTGGGTGCCGCCATCTTGGATTTTGCTTCTGCGCATGCGCAGAAGGTAGTTTTTGACTGCTATATGCAAGTGTTCGAGGCATGACCCTGAGCGAACCAGCAGTAAGAAAATTCAGACCCCACCTCTGAGTCAAACCCCAATTTTACCCCAAAGAAGTTCTATATAAGATCATTTAGAGGTTACCTTGTAGGCAGTGGTGGGATTCAAATAATTTAACCACCGGTTCTCTGCCCTAATAATTTTTTCCTACAACCAGTTTACCAAACTGCTCAGAAAGTTAACAACTGGTTCTCTGAAGTGGTGCGAACTGGTTGAATCCCACCACTGCTTGTAGGTCAACATGATATTGCCAGGATCCCATTATCTGTTGAGTACATATAGTATGGTGACACTCAGGCTTTTATGCTTTAGGACCAGAAGCTGGCTATGAGAAAAAGAAGAATATATAAACCCACCCTTGAGTACATTGAATATAGGAAATATTTTAGTATTTTCCTGAACACTGCCCATCAGCCCTGATTTGGGCCAAGCTGAGTTTCAGAAATAAATGTACAGGAAGGTCTTGATTAGCAACAGTAATTGGTATTGGCAACTCTGTCAATCTAAGTGATACGGTCATAAAGCACAATGTCATGTGATTGCCAATAATAATCACTACTTTAATCATCTATTTGATTTTCAACTGTATGCATTGAAGCTAGGGTTAGTTCCCACCCAAGAAAAAATTATATATTTCCTTCAAAGGCTTATCCAATATGTAGACATATTTTACAGCTTTTTTTTTAGGTAATGTTACTGAGGATGATTTAGCTAATGCACAGATCTGCAAATTGAAGCCTGATTTGTAATTAATCTTGATAGATCATTCTGACTTTAACTAATTACCTTATATAATTCAGAAATTATTCAGATAATCAGCACAGTTCCCATTCACTCAATATACCCATAACACATACTCTTTTGAAGCATCACTTTATGCTTTTATCTGTAATAGCACCAAAATAGGGAGGTGGGGTGGAGAACTGTGCAGATCATGAGTTACATTCAGTATATTCCAGAATGCCTTCTTGGCATGAAAGAAGAATCATATCAGATTGAGATTGGACAGAGCAGTGTAAAGAACAAAGACTGGTTTCTCCCTGTAAGGTTGTCCACTCTTCTCTCATTGATCAAACTCTACATGGATAGTTTCACTGGGGAGTTATCTCCTGTGGATCCCATGATGAAGCTAGTGTGCCAATTAAGTACAAGAGACTTGTGCAAGACAGAACCTGTAATGCCTCATGGATTAGATACTGCAGAAACCTGATGGACACTCTACCTGTTGAAGCATGCAAATATCATCTGCTTTATTATGCAGAACTACATACAAACACTTGAAATTGTATTGATTGTTTGCCCGTGTATTATTGAGGTTGAAGCTGAAGAAGTCGTTGACAGGTAAGGCATAACAGACTATTTTGTGTACTGTGCTTAGGTCATACTGCAGGCGGCGCAGTTCCAAATTGTCCACGAAATTTCAAGTCTGGTGGCATAGGGAATTCTATTGCGAGTAGAGGAGAGGAGCACTCTTCTCGTGAAATACCTTTGGACCCACTCAATTATATTAATGTCCGATATGCAGTGTGGATTCCAGGCAGATGAGCTGTATTTGAGAATTGGTCTGGCAAAGGTTTTGTATGCCCTAGTTAGCAATACAATGTTACTGGAGAAGTAGGACAAGAAGCAATGGATGGAAACTAACCAAGGAGAGAAGCAACTTAGAACTAAGGAGAAATTTCCTGATAGGTAGAACAATTAATCAGTGGAACAACTTGCCTCCAGAAGTTTTGAATGCTCCAACACTGGAAGTTTTTTAAGTTGTTGGATAACCATTTGTCTGAAGTGGTGTAGGTTTCCTGCCTTGGCAGGGGGTTGGACTAGAAGACCTCCAAAGTCCCTTCCAACTCTGTTATTCTATTCTAACCATAAGCTTCGCACAATTAGGTTAACAACTCTTAATGCCTTTTTGGCAGTGCTGTTACAGTGAGCTCTGGGGCTTAGATCATTTGAGATGAGTACTCCAAGGTCCTTGACAGAGTGGGAGGTCGCCTATGAGGTTGTTTCCATCCAACTTGTATTTGGTGTTCTGATTACAGGAATAAAAGATGATGGTGAGCCATACACCTTAATTTACAAAGGTAAGTTGGAGGGCCATCAGGTCTCGCATTCTGTGCCCCACTGTGCCCCACTGTATGTGTTCAAGCACAACCAGCAGGACACCAGTGTATTTCTTCCGCTTTGTTTCCCAACAGTTGTATGTGTATTAAAGGTATTAATTTTGCAGCAATCTATCCTAGCAGCCCCACCTTCCTTTCTCGGTGCATTTCTTTTCTTTCTTATTGCTTAAGCAAAGTCCAGCTTAATTTCTAAGGTCAAGAAAAATCTTTTGAGTCTCTCAGGTTTGTAATCAGTAGCTCTGGATGTTGTGAATAGCACATTTAATGCCATCTACTTAATTACTGCCGTGTTGATAAGGTTGCTCGAATCCAGAAAGCTTCATTAAATTTTAAGACCCAGCTCCTCATAAACAAATGTTACTGCTTGTGCAGATTGGTATCACTAAATGGAATAAAACAGAATCTGGGGCATTCAAAGGATGCTGATAAATTTAAGGTGATTTGAATCCGGCTGTTTACAGAATTATTTTTTAATAAATTACTGAGACGGGTTATCAGTATCAGCTTCTTAAGGCACACCATGACAAGTCAGAATCTCTGAAGGTCTCCTTTGCTTTGGGAGCCATTTTGATTTGTTTAATAACAAACAAACCACACCAACACCAACAGCAACTGAAAGTTAATTAAAAGAGAAAACAAACAGCATCAAATTCCTGAACATTTTCATGTGATTATTAGCAAACCCAGCAGGGCCGCTGCCTTCCTTTAGAAAAGGAAGTTGTAAGAGGCAGTTGAGCCCTTTGAAAGATGATGATAGCAATTTTTGAGGCAAAGCAAGAAAAAGTTTTAAAATCTATCTTTCAATCTATCATAAGAGCCCGATGAACAAAATGTGTCTGCCTTATCTGAAAAGTCTTCTATCCCTGATTTCTTCAACAGAGGAATTAGCCTTGAATCAGGATGGTGTCGCTTAAGAGCACTGCTCAAGTAACAGACCTTTACAGACATACATCTCTTTAGGGTTATGCGTGCACCTAGTCAATTGATATCCTATTAGAGTTACACACACACACATGAGTAGTTGGTCATGTTGTATTGTTGTAAAATCCATCTCCTGCAGAGATTACAGGAATTAAAATTTAAATGTTTATGCTAGGTGGACTTGCCCTTTGCTGAAATCCTTCTTCAGTGGGCTTATGTGTACCAATTACTGTCCTACATTTTACCGTATTTTTTGGACTATAAGACGCACCTTAGTTTTTGGGGAGGAAAACAAGAAAAAAAATTCTGCTTACCAGCATCCATCTGGCTAGCGTCCTTAGCAAACAGCCTGGAAAAGCTCCATTTGAGAGGCTGTTTTCAGCCTCAGAAAGCTCAGTTTGAGAGGCTGGGCGGGACTACATTCAGTGTATAAGACGCAACCAGATTTTCACCTTCTTTTAGGGGTGGGAGGACATCTTATACTCCGAAAAATACAGTACTTAATTTCTAATAAGGTTAAATTCTTCTAAATGGTTTCTGAAGGAGAATCTTTGCTGAATACTTCTCTCCAATTTTTGAGATCACCAGGATGAACTGTTCTCTGGGTGCCATCCCCTATAATGGTATAAAAGACTTCTCTGTAAACAATCCTGGTCTGAGGAATAGTCTTCTTTGGTAGACATCTTCTCTCCTATAGAAGCCATAGTTTGAAGATGAGCCGGAGATTCTAATGATTGGTAGAGTCACCACCCAGGCCATTGACCAGCAAAGTGCAGTGTGACTACCAATCAGAGGCATCGTTGCCACAGAATTTTCTCAAGACAATTCAAATTGATGATGCTTGTCAGGGGTGGATACTAACTTACCTCGCCACCGGTTTGCTGTCTCCCGTGCCTTGTGGGCATGCACATGTGCAGTAGAAAAAAAATCCCAAAAATTCCCCCAAAAAGGTCGAAAACAAGATGGTGACACATGTGCAGTGCCGGAAACTCGGCTTCTGCACATGTGCCGAAGGACCAGAACCAGCTCCGTGACATCACCAGTGGCTTACTACCTACTTGGTAGAACTGGTCCAAACCGGTAGGAACCCACCTCTGATGCTTGTACAGCTTCAACAAATCTGGAATTGGGCTCACTGCAACGGATCTGAAGTAATCTGCAGATTACTAAAACGGATTATTTGGACTCCTTTCAGTCAGGATTCAGGCCTGGTTATGGGATGGAAACAGAATGAGTTGATAATCTCTGGTGTGAACGAGATGGAGATATTGCAACCATCCCCACTCTTCTTGACCTCTCAGAGGCTTTTGATACCATTCATCATGTGCTGGTTGCAGGGGATAGGGATGGATGGCATAGTTCTGTGCTGGATTGGCTCCTTTGTCCGTGGCAGGTACCAATCGGTATTGATGGGGAGTAAGAGATCCAGCCATCGGCTGTTATTCTGTAGTGTACTGCAAAGTTTGGTACTTTACCCCATTGGAATGGCCCATACCACTCGTGTCAGCAGAGGAGGCATGCTGGAGTTCCAGTATCCTGATTATTCTAGCTGGCAGGATCCAGGAGGAAGGCCTTCTCTGATGTTAGTCCTGCCCTTTGGAACATCTCTCCCCATGTGAAGTTGGCCTCAACTCTCCTATCTTTTCATAAGGACCTAAAGACTTGGCTTGGGGTCCCAGTGGGGGAAAAACACAATGGAAGTGATTGATTAATAACAGATCCCGCCTCCCCCCAAACTCTGCTCCCACCCTCCCCGTGTGTCCTTGGTTTTAATATAGGATTTTAACTTTTTAATGTTTTAGCTGTATATGTAACTGTAAGTGGCATAGAGTTACCTTAGGGTAAGATGGGCAGCCAATAAATTTTATGAATAGATAAATAAAAAATAAAAATCCAGACAATATGATAATATCTGTGTGGGTCAGTGGTGGGATTCAAAAGATTTTACTACCGGTTCTGTGGGCATGGCTTGGTGGGCGTGGTGTGGCTTGGTGGCCGTGGCAGGGGAAGGATACTGTAAAATCTCCGTTCCCTCCCCACTCCAGGGGAAGGTTACAGCAAAAATCCCCATTTCCTCCTGATCAGCTGGGACTCGGGAGGTAGAGAATAGATGGGGCCGGGGCTAGTGAGAGGTGGTATTTACTGGTTCTCCGAACTACTCAAAATGTCCGCTACTAGTTCTCCAAACTATTCAAAATTTCCACTACCGGTTCTCCAGAACTGGTCAGAACCTGCTGAAACACCTCTCGTATAGGTGTGCGCACATATATGAATGAGCACACTCATGTGGTCACACCATTGAATCAGTATTGATTGCCTGGACCTGAAGTCTAAAGAGGGCTTGCCATTGTCTCCTACCTTGGGCAGAAGTATGACTGGCCTGAGATCACCCAGCTAGCTTCATGCCAAAATCAGGATTAGAACTCACAGCCTTCTGTCTATTATCTAGCCTGATGTCTTATCCAGCATATGAAACTGGCTCTCATGTTAGTTAATTTGGCTTCCTCAAATGCATCATTAATCCATATTAATTTTACTAGGACTTATAGATCCCTTTTTACAAGACAGCATTTCTGCATAGTGGGAACAGTGTGAAATAGTATTTTTTCCATGAGAAAGAAGGAAATTGCTTATTTCTTTGTTTCAATGAAATTGCTAAAAGCTCTGCGTTCGTAAAAAGAGGAATGTATCATTATGAACACAAAACCTTTAACACTAATATACTTTATAGTGTGTTATATAATGAGATGAAAATTACTTGACAGCAGCTAGTAATCATAGCATAAATATGAATAAAACATTTACATAACAGCGCATTAATTTAAGTGTTACCAATCTGCTTTTAAAAGCTATTTTATGAATAATAATGATTTTTTTTTAAGTAGGAAAGTTTCTAACAAACCCCAAAAAACTGTTGCATATAATAGAAATAAAATAGAATTCGATATGCAATTACTATGTGCTACATATTCTTAATATGTGTTATATTTATTTCTTGCTCAACCCTAACCCTTTCCTGAAGTGGCTACATACATTCATTTACCATTGTAGAACTTTACAATATTGCAGGTTTGAGGTCCTCTTTGTTAGATTATCAGGAAAATATGCCATTTTTAGGAAATGATGATGGATTTTCAAATCCTGTAGGGGATTTTTTAAACGTAAAAAAACCATTTACTTAATCTACACCATTCTCAAAATTGCCTTTGCTTGTCAGATTTGAATGAGCTTTATTTCCTTGCTTTCTTAGAAACATTGCCTAATATATTGATCTATACACGACGACTACACTTCAAACCACTGTTCTTTCTTAATAAAATAAATTCCAGTAATATAATACTGTGAAAGGAAGGGAAAAAAGGGGAGGAGAGGACAGAAGAAGGTAAAGTTGAATAAACTAGATAAAAGTGGAAGGAACAAGAGTGGGAATAAGGATCTGCCAAAATCACTTCTTTACAAGAGAAAGCCCATAAGAAACCGTTAAAATAACACAACTAAAACTCAGCAGCAATTTGGGATAGCATGGGTTGTTTTTTTTGCACTTAAGGTAAAATAAAGCACTATGTCTTTATGAGTTTACTGCATCTATTTTGCACCTTTGACTTTTAGTCTACTCACACCTCACTCCCAAATGTTAATACTTTGGTACTTTGACTTTAGCAAGGCTTTCAACAGTCTCTTTCATGTGATTCTAGTAAAGATAGAAAAATGGAAGCTGCATTATACTACATCAGATGGCTACAGTACTGGCTGAACAATTGTAATTGATTGATTATATCCCATCAAGTTATTGTCAAATCTTAGTGACTATATAGATTTTCTCCATGATGATTTGTTCCTAACCTGGTCTTTCAACAGGGCACCCAGGCTCCCTGTAGTCCACTCACCTTGTGACTGGTCTTTCTCTTTTTTTCTCTTTCCTTCCCCTTTTCCCAGCATCAGAACCATCATATTCTACACCATGTGTCAAAATGGGATAATTTGAGCCTGGCCATTTTAGCATCAACTGAGAACTTTGGGTTGATTTCTTCAGTGACCATTTGTTGATTTTCTTGATTGTCCACAGCATTCTCAGGAATTTTGTCCAATGAACAATTGTACTTGATAAACGTATGTTGCTAGTTCTGTATTAAACTAGAAGGTGGCCTTGAATGCTGCATCACAAGGTTCCATTCCTGCACTGTTCAATGTATTCATAAAAGTGTTACAGGAGTTCTTAGAAAATACGATAATAATAATAATAATATTTGCAGATAATACAACCATAGAATAGAATAGAATTCTTTATTGGCCAAGTGTGATTGGACACACAAGGAATTTGTCTTTGGTGCATATGCTCTC